>VMDR010001842.1:0-109172 GCA_007922815.1 Macrotus californicus | reverse complement strand
TCTTTGGTGACTTGGATTGCATTTGTCTTGGACTATCTGTTTTCAGACATGTCTCTGATGTACAGTTCATTTTCTACACTCTTTTTGCTCTCATTTATTTGATTATATAATTTTCCAGGATTTATTTTCAAGTTTACTTTTTTATGCCATCCCACTTATGCTGTTAAGTCTGTGTTACAAACTTTTAAATGTTATTGTTATGCTTTTCATCTCTAGAATTTTTATTTTTATATGTAGTTTTTAGATATCTGTTGTAATTCCCTGTTTATTCACTTTCTTATTTCCTTGAATCTTTTAAATATATGTATATATTTATAAATATGTATTGTATTTACAATTGCCGCTTTGAAGTATTTGGCAAATCCAACATCAGGGTTTATTTGGAATTAGTTTCTATTGTTTGATTCCCCCCTTTTTATGAATTACATTTTCTTGGCTAGTATAGTAATTTTTGGTTGTAAAAGAGACATTGTAAATGACATGATGCAGTGTCTTTGGATTATGTGGTATTTGAGTATTTGTTGTTGTTGTTCTTGTTGATTTTGTTCTTGTATCCTGTTCCTGAACTTGTTGCTGTTAAATCTGTCTCAGCTATGTCGTGCAGGCACTAGTATTACTGCTTTGCTTTTATGACTTCCAGCTGCTGCTTTATCAGCTTGGCCTCCTGCGAGTCTTCTCTGTACCTATGCAATTTTTGTGGTTAGCCACATGATTGGGAGAGATTATAATTCAATTTGGAGGAGAGCTCTCTCTTTTGATTTTCTTGTTTCTAGGTCTCTCTCACCATTTTATTTTCAGCAGTTTTGCCTACCTTTGGTTTTTTCTTCTGAAACTTCAAGCCCATAATGATTCAAACTTTCGTCACTTAAAGTGTGCACATTTAGGGTATGCACTTAGTTTTTAAAAACAAGCAAATGTGAAGATCTCTCCCTGTGCGGTTCTATGGCTGATGGGTAGATTGCATCTCTTGGACCAGTCCCCTAAGGTCTCTTCTCCACAAGTGTCCTTTGGCCATCAGTAAATTATATGGGTAGAGCTTTTAATGTAGATACTGGTTCTCACACATTTTGCAGTTGTTGCTGCCATGGCTCTCCCTTATAATTTTCTCCTGTTCTTCTATTCCTGACCTCTGTTCTTTGCTGTTCTCTGTTGTAGATTTCCAACACTGTTGCTTTGGGCCTGGGGAGCACCTTAAGACAGAAAGCCATACACTCTTAATTTGTACCTTTTCCAGTTTCAGTTATTTAAGAATAGACTTTCCTATGCCTTCTGTCTGCTTTGGGTCACTTTCCAGTATCTTTAAGTAGTTGTTATTATATTTATTTTAAGGTTTATCTGTTTTTATTGTTATCTATAGGAGATTTTTCTTGATGACTTTCCACTGATGCCTGTACCAGAAGGTCCTGATTTACTTGTGTGAGGGTCACTGTAGATAAATCTACCAGTAGGGGAAACCATAAAATGTAAAGCTTGAACCAATAAAGAGGCTAACAGAATTCTCCATACAGGAGATAGTAATGGCTTGGACTAGGTAATTTAATGTAGTTTGTGAGAAACTATCTAATTCAGAACATTTAAGATGAAAGAATTGCACCGAGCCATGTGATCAGTCATGGATGAAAACGCCATAGTCTTCAACTTATGTCAATAGGTTATTGGCTAGTACATAGGCTTTTCTAGGTTTCTGAACTGATGGAAACTTAGAATAAGTAACTACTGGAACACTTGGCACTCTGCAGACATTATCTGTGGTGGTTGAGGCTCTATATGAGATTATGTCTTTAAGGAGTTTTCACAGCCAGGTTAATGGAGATCTTAAACATGTCTCCTCACACTTTCCACATATCAACTGGGGCATCAAACACTGCTGTTTCTGATTTCCCCTTTCTGCCCTCTTATTTCCATTCCCTGGCCCTAATTCACTCTCATCAGCGTCTCTCAGTCCCATAGGTACAATAGTGTCCTAATTAGATCTTCCCCTTGCACAGAACAGCTAGACTTCATTGATTTCCTAACATGAAGGTCAAATTATACTTTTCTTCTTCTCTATCATCTTCAGTGGCTTCCAGTACTTACAGATATAAAGTCTAAATACTTTAGCTTGATCTTCCAGTAATTTCCTTACTATTGTATTTCTTCTCAAAGGCAAAGTGATAGATACCTCATCACTTATTACTCCTTGGACTTCATTCTCACTGTTCTGTCTCTATGCCCTTTGTCATCCTTTTCTCTTGCTCTTTCTCCTTCCTCTCCATCCTCTGACTTTTGAAACTGTATTCAGACTTAAAGAATTAGCTCAAATCATACCCCTTCTTTGGTGCATTCGTTTCTTTTTATTTTATTCAAATATTTTATTGAGCATCTACTATGTGTCAGGCACTGTGCTCTATCCTAAGGCTATGAGGTTGAGTAAGAAGCTGTTTCTCACCTCTTACCAAAGATATCACAGCATATGGCTTGATCCTATTTAAGATTTAACACTTTTTTCCTCCAAACCCTGTTACTCCCTGTTTTACCTTTGCAACATAATGCATAGTAGGTGCTCACTGGTTGTTGCTTAATCAAATGACTGCTGAAAGAAGCGATTTTGCTTTCCTTATTGTAGTATACTATTCTTTTCCACCTTCTTTCATCACCGCAAGGAGTTTGTTGGTTGATGAGGTTAAGGTTCATGTTCTGGTTATCCGTTTTTTTCTCCAAAGCATTTAGCATTATGTTTGCATGCATTAGGTCACCAGTTTATATCTGAGGTATGCAAAAGTTGTCAACAAAACAAAGGAAAAAAAAGAGTACTGAGGGGTGACTGTTGCCTCATATATCTGGCCTCCAGGAGTCACATAATGACATCATTCACAGTGAATTATGAATAGAAAACTACTTTGAGGTTAAAGTCGTTTATTTTCCTTAAATGAATCCCTTTAGGTGAGATGAGAAGAAAGACAAATAGTGGGAAGAAGTCCTTGCATGCCGATAGACCAGACATTTAACAACCGCCCACCCATCTGTTCTGATTCTGCAGTGTAATGTGTAGACCTTGACCCAAAGACAGGATCTGTTACTGCTTGGCTCATCGTCAGTTTTTAAAATAACGAATGATGAAAATCCAGATATTTGTTGTTGTGGTTGTTTTTAATGGATAAATCTGGTAAGTCTTTGCCACCCTTCGTGCATATTGACAATGGGCAGGACTGTGTCGCAGCTGTTCCCTTCAGGTGTGGGTAAGTGCTCAGACTTGACTGCTGAGAGAGTGTGATAAGTACATACACTCTTGAGCATTACTTCCATAGCCCTGAGAGCCTTTGAGATTTTGACTAGCTACCTTATTTATATTGTCTTATTTTTCTGATTTTCGGGGAAACAAGTCCAGTGTAGTAGGCTCAGTGTTCTGATATATGTCACCAATAGAATGATCATAACTACTCTACCATAGAGATGTGGCTATAACATTTCTATTGATGAGGTGTTTATGGTACAGAGAAGTTAATGAACTTGTCCCAAGTTAACATAGAAAATAGTGAAGGGAGCTAGGACTGTCTCCCTAGAGCTGTCTACTCCCAGAAGAGTATGTGGGATAAAGGTTAAAAATGTGAACCATCTCTGAGCAGGGATAATGAGGAAATTTCATCTTGCAATGATATATTACGGATGTTATTCAAGAACTGTTCCATGCAACCAGATCCCTCATATGAATGAACACTCTCAAAAGGGAGAGCTTAAAGCACCATGTGTGAATTATTGAAAACTAAAGTGCTCCATAGCCTGTAAACTAAGAATTTGGAATAACCCAGACTGGATCTCCAGACAAGAGAGATAAATCAGATGAGAATTGTTGGATGGGTTTTTTCCCCTCTCCTACCTCAAATTTCTCTCTGCCTCTGATTTCCTTAAGGTGAAATCAGCCAGACAGTTGGGCTATTTGAAGGGAAAAATGCAGCCAACCACATTAGTACAATTGAAGTGTTTGAAGAATCCTTGATGCTGGAAAAGGCTTTAAAATCTATCTAGTACTTCTCATTTCCCACTGAATAAACTGAGAAAAGAGTGGTTAGATGACTTTATAAAAATTCTGCATGTATGAGTGACAGACACAAGTCTAGAATGGCCTTCCCAGAGAGCTCCCTGTCCTCTTGTGTGGCCTTTTATTGCAGGTGTGACTGTCTGTGATCTTTTCAAAATACCAAAAAGCCCTCTTTTGACATTTAAAGTATTGTTAATAATCTGTCTTCCCAGCTACATCAAAATTTCATGTATGTAAAGGCTGTACACTTTATTCTTTTTAAAAAAGGATTTTATTTATTTATTTCTAGAGAAAGGGGAAGTGAGGGAAAAAGAGGGAGAGAAACATCCATGTGGGAGAGAAACATTGATCATGTGTCTCTTGCACCCCCCAACCGGGGACCTGGCCTCCATTGCAGCTATGTGCCCTGACTGGGAATTGAACCGGTGACCTTTTGGTTTATGGGACGATGCCCAACCCACTGAGCCCCATGAGTCAGGGCCACCTTATTCTTTATGTTTCCAGTATGTGGTAGGCTTGCATTCAATGATCTCTGTTAAAAATGGTCATGGTGATGACACCCTTGATGCCCTCAGCTATGTAGAGAGGATATTTATGTTGGAAAAAGTTGCTGATAATAGTGATGTTGGTGATGACAAAGGTTAGTGATGGCGGTTTTGTTGGTGGGAACAATAATATGTCTAGCTGGTCCCAGTGCTGATGTTCATATTAATGATAATGAAGGTGATGGCAGTGATGATTTTGATAGCACTGCTCATTGAAAGCAGGTGACAAGTATTACTCTTTTTCCAGGGTGCTCAACTTTTTGCCCAGGCATATTTATGGTTCTGTGTGAACCCATTTGGTTCTCCTTTCCATTACAAGCAGGATCCCACATCTAAAGTCAATTAATTAATTAGTTAATTGATTAATTTAAATGAGTTAGTAACATACCACCCGTGGAAATCAGAAGAAGGACCCTGCTGGAACCCTCTGGGAAGTTGTATTTCTTCTTGAATGGCAACAGACATCACTATTGTGGCATCAGAAACCTGTGGAGGACCAGAGAGCCTGATGGATAGTCAGAGGAGGGGGAAACATGGAGAATGGAAAGATGAGTGACAGAGAGAGAGGAAAAGAGAGAGGAAGAAAGGATGAAAGGCAGGAAGGGAGGGAGGAGAAGGGATGGGGGAAGAAAGGGGAAGTATAAAAAGTCTGAGAGCCCAAAGGCCTTAATTTGAAGTTCTCTCTAAGGTATGAATCCCTAAGTACAAAACTTTGGCAGTCCCATGAGTAATTAGAGTAAGGTTTCGGAGGGTGCCTCTGGAGTGAGAAATTTTCAATTGAAATTGTACCTCTACCACTTATTAACCAAGTGGAGCCTGGGCACACCAGTGAACTGCTCTGAGCTTCAGCACTGCCATACTCCTAGAACAGGGATATTCTTACTGAATTAACTTGCCTACTGGTGAGAGTTAAATGTAGGTTAACTGCTTGAAGTCAAATTCCTTAGTGGCTGCCACATGTGTGTACTTCCCTCATTTCCTTTATTCACGCCGTGGTCCCTGTTCTGTTTTGAATGTGCAAGTCCATTTTGCTCCAGCCCCATGAGAACGAGGACCATCTTCCTCACTGGTGGGTTTCACATCCTGATTTCAGGGATTCCGTAGGACTTCTTTTTCCTGCCTGCCTGCGAGAACTGATCAGTATGCACAGGAGTAGCCTGCCCACTTCACTCTGCAGCAGGAACCAGGGCTGAGCAGAGGCCTTGGGAACTACGCGGTGCATTTCTCAATGGCAGGCAAAACGAACCCGGGACAAGCTAAGCTTTTCTTGTTTCAAAAACTCTGTCGTAAATTAACGTAAAGATGCTCGTTTTCCTCACCAGCCAGAGGCAGGGTGCGTTGCAGTTGGCAATTAATCTTGGCTGATCTATATTAAATATTTATCTGCTGAAATGAGCCCAGGATTGTAGTGTTATTTTTCATTAGGGGACTTTATCATTTTCAAAGAGATTTCTATGTGCTGCTCCCTTGTACATATTAAACCCAAATTTCCTGTGAAATGACACATCTTTCTTGGCGACAACCTTTTCTCTGTGTAACTAGCTACTGATATGTTGGAATATACAGGGCGATAAACACGGTTATTGAGAAGGAGGGAGTGAAACAATCCAGTATTTGCTTTCCTCATAAAAACCCTGGAGACAGGCTCAGGAATGTGGAAGTCGGGCCCATACTCAGCAGGAGGAACTGAGGGACACAAAAATGAGATCTGCTGTGGAAGGAGTGAGGCAAAGCATTGTTTTGATAATAGTTATTACAGTTCCTCGCATTTGAATAGGGTCTTTTACATTCATTTCCATTATCTCATTTTATTTTCACAGCCAACCAGAGGAAAAGGCATGATATCTCCATTGTAGAAATGAGGCTCTGAAGGTTAAATGTTTTTGTCAAACAGGGAGGTGGGGCAGAGCTGGGACTGGAACTCTGATCTAGTGATGGCTGAGTTCAGGACTCTGGCCTGTACCACACTGCCTCCCATTGGGAGAAGAGAGAAGTGCAGCTTTATTAGCCAATGATTCTGAATATGCAATCTGATATGTAAGTCACGGGGTAGTGTGCAATTTGTTTAGCATGATGGTCAGCCTAGGTTTAAGCTGTGCCTCTAGAAAGCACAGGCATTTCCAAGGGTGAGTAAAAGAAAGAAGAGTGATGAAGAATGAGTGAGCTGAAGAATTAAGAAAGGCAAGGGAAGGAGAGAAACAGACGAGGTCTGGTGACAGGCTTTTTGGACGTGAATGTGCATTCACATCAGCTCAGCATCTTCTTAAAAGTCTGCGATCTAGAGTGGGACCTGGGATTCTGAATTTCTAACAGGCCTCCAGATTATTGGATGCTGTTGGTCCAAGGGCTACAGTTTAAGCAGCAAGATGGTGAGAAATAGGAGGTAGCAGGAAGGATGACAGAGCATCAGGTCTGTGTCACACTTGGCCTGGGAGATCAGAGACTAAGAAAGTGTTTAATTTCACATTCCCCCACTCCCCTTATCCTTAAGGCTAAGCTTGGGTTCCATGAAATTAACAGGTACTTTTGTGGCTCAGTGATTCTTAAATTTTAGCCCACATCATAATCACTGGGAGGGCTTGCTGAAACAGATTACTGGACCCCATTCACAGAGCTTCTGAGCCAGTGGGTGTGGGCAGGACCAAGGATTCCACATTTCTAGCATGTTTCCAGGTGAGGCTGCTGCTGCTCCATCCATGACTTTGACAACCACTGTCTTCTCTTAACCCCTTCATTTTAGAGAATGTTAAAAGAAGCCCAGAGAGGGAAAGTGACTTTGCTTACAGTTATAGGACCAGTGAGGGGCAGATTCAGGCCTCACACTCTCTAAACTCCTAGGCCAGTCCTCATTCTATTTCCCCATAGCTCTGCATCCTTGGTCAGGTCCTGGCATCAATTCCTTCTAACAGGAATCCAAGAAGGGGTGGTCCATGAGGATGATGATTTGGGCAGTTGTGATTAATATAACCTTGAAGAGAAAAGAACCCGCCCCATGCGAAGGGGCAGAGCGCTTCTGTGTCTGCGGTGCACACGGACACATGCAGCCGTGAGGAATAATCTGTCACCTTGCTCCCTCCCTGTGACCAGCTATTACTCTCCCCTTGGTCTTGCTCAACATGAAAAACATTATTTCTGGACAAAATTAAATTTGGGGGGGGGGGTTGAAAATAAAAGAACAACACCCTTGTTTCTCATTCCCCTTTCGGAATTCCTTTCTCTTTCTTCTGAAGGTTATAGCTTCTGGCATGGCTACACACTGAATTTTTAAAAAGGCTTTTCTCTAACAATGACAGTGGAGATGGGCTTGTTCTTCACTGCTTCTGTTCTTTGGTTTCTCTGTTTTTCATTTATTATCTATTTTTCTTCTTCCTTCCCATTACTCTTCTCTTTTAGGTTCCTCCTTCCCCCTCTCTTTCCTTTCTCTCCTTTCCAAGAATCACTGGATGTCTGAGCCAAAAGGTCTCTCAGTCATCATACTTATAGTCATCATACAAGTCCAGCATACTTGTCTCCCAAGCAGAAAATCAAGGTCCAGAGAGCTTCAGCCCCGCATTGTCGGACCTTCTAGAAGGGCATGGCCAGGATCTCGGCTGTACTCAGCTGCAGGGCAGGGCTGGACCCAAGTGTCTCGGTGCCTTCCCACTGTGGATCTCAGTCATTTTCCATCTCAGTCCCACACTCAAGTTTAGCACACCCCTCAACAGCGGCACATGTAGTATGAGCAGGGGACACGGTGGGTGGGACATGGGGTGAAAGGCCTTGTCAGAACTGTTCAGACCCGTAGAGGATGGGGAGAAGCCAACCACTTTCAGACCTTGTTCAGAGATGTTCAAATCTGTGTTTTGGAGGATTTAGTATGTCTCTACCCTACGGCTCTATAATGCCACTTTAGGGACCACTGTCAGGAATGCTCACAGTGTGTACAGAGGCCTTTGCCTACGGTGACATTTTCTGCAGCACCGTTTGTACTGGCCAACACAGGACAAAAAATGGAAACAATCTTAATATCTATCAGTAAGGATTGTTCAAATAAATTAGGGTCCATCCTTACAATAGCACAAAGCCAGTAAAAAGGATTGAGACAATCTATGTGCAGTGGTCTGGAAAAAATCATGATATATTGTCTCGTGAAAAATAAAGCATGTTGCTCAACACATATGACTTGCTTTTTGCTTTAAAAGGTTATGTGTCTGTAGGCCTAGATGCCAGATTTATATACGCATAAGTGAAAGAAATAAAAGAATGAAAATGCATAATAAGCCAGTACAATGATGGGTGCTTTTTAATATTTTTCAAAATATCTCCCTTCCATCAGTCTTCATATTCCTTGACAGGGCCGATTTATCCCACTTGCCTGTGGAAAATCCTGTTCAGCCTTAATCTCTCCCCCCCCCCGCCTCTTGCTCTCTCTCATTCTGTCTTTTCACCTCTCCCTCCTCCCCCTTCTCCCCCTCCCCTCCTCATGCACACTGCACATAAGTGACTTTTGAATGCTCACACCAATGCCGAGAGACCCACAGAGAGAGAACGCTAGTTTCCTGGTAGTTCTTCCGCAAAGGCAGGCTGATTGATTGCAGATTGCAACCAGCTCCAACTTTCTGTCCCAAATGACAAATGAAGAGCTCTTAAAAACAGAATGAAATATCCCATATGAGGAGAAGTATCTCTGCCAGGCCAGGCATGAAAGGCAGTGAGCAATGAGAACCGTGTGTAATTCCTGACCTACCCGTAGGCCGTCTCATTTCTACACTCATGGAACCAGTGTTAGCAGGGCCGGCTGGGCTCCTTGGCTTGGCTCTCAAGGCTTCTCCACCGTTTATCCCCAAACCCCAACTATCTCCGTCACCTCTGTTTCCTGCACCATCCTGCCGGGGGCTCTGGGTGTGTCCCGGTTTCCTAGACAAAACTCTGTGGCTTTACTCACGTTTCCTCCATCTGTTAACATCCGGCACAGTCTTCAAGACCTGGCTGCCTACCTCTGCCTCTGCGAAGTCTTCTTTCGGAACTAAACCCCACCTCACCTGCTCTGCTTTCACAGCAGTTATTTAATGACAGTTCTTCACCCCAGGTGGTTCTTGAGGACAGGAACCATGTCATTTTCTGCGTGTCCTGAGTGCCTCCTGATACATAGTAGATGTTCAGTGAATGAAATAAAGGATGAGCCAGGGGGAAATGATTAGGCAATAAATTGAGTAGCGAGATTCCTGGTTCAGTTAGGCCTGCTAAATAATTACTACTACATTTCAATTGGACTTAATTCAACAGCATTTTAAGATACTAGATATTTTACTCATGTTGGCAGTATCGGAAGCCACTGGGTTCTTTTTCTTTGTATGTTACCATATATCCATAGCTCCAACATTAATTTTCTGAACGCTGGCTCGGATTCAAAAAAGTCTCTCCTGAGATTATCTACCATTTTTCTTCTGTTGGACATTTTATTTTATTGCCCTCTTTTCAAAATTATAACCAAGGCTGTTACGATCCTTTTTTGTGCGCATAACATTTTTCTTCTTTTGAATTATTTCCTTAGGATAGATTCCCAGGAGAAGGATTATTAGGTCAAAGCATATAAACATTCTTATAAACCTCATTAATTTTGACCCCAGTAATTCAGAATTTGTGCTGATTTGGGCAGGTAGTGAGCTTTCTCTTACTCTCCTTTGAAAGGAAAACAGCCAAATAATAAATTGGCCCGAACACAGTTTTCGAGGTGCTATTGATAGTATTTCATGCAAACATTTTAAACACTTTTGTGGGCACCTCTTTCTTACGTGTGGAATTGATATGTTGATTATAATTTACTGAATTCTCATCAGCTCATTAATGCAGCCTTCACTGATCAACACTTGGTTAACTGATTCCCACCTTTTTCTACACCATTGACGTGAATGAGACATTGGCTGTCTCTGAAGGGTCCCCCCACTGATTTCATCTGATACACATGGAACTAAGCACCTGAGACTTGCTGGGTACTCTTTTAGGTGCTGAAGACACTGTAAATAAGACAAGGCCCCTTCTCTTTAGAAGCTCAAGTCTCTTGAAGGAGACTAGCGGCAGACAGATGCAGCACGGTGGGTCAGGGAAGTGGAGGGTGGAGGGGGCACCTCAGAGGGCCCCTCACGGAGCCAGGGACTGGTCCTCTGGCTGAGCTGAGTTCACCAACCGAAGACTTTAAATGGGACACATTTTAGTTACTATCTTTTCTAGATGGTATTTGTTTGCTTTCAGATATTTAAATTGCCCAGGCTTTTCATGAATTCAGACTAAACTTTCCCCAAACAGCCTGAATTCATATCACTTTTTTCTCTTCCCTGCAAAGAACATTGGGAAGAACCTGATCAGAGGTCTGAGCTTTGCTCTGTTATTGATTTGCTCTGAGCCCTATCAAATCAGGGGATGTATCTGAACTTCAGTTTTCTCATCAATAGAATGGAAATCTGTTTATTTTTTAGTTGGGGTATTATGAGTATAAAAAAGCCAATGAAAGAAAAATGCTTTGAATATTTAAAAAAAGATGCAAGGTCAATGCATTTGTCTTATTTACTCAGTTGACACAGGGCCCCCCTTAGCTCTTCAGGAGTCCCTCATCCATCCCTTTGTTTGAAGTTTCCCATTGGAGTGGGGTGGCAAATATCATCTATGGAACGTGAACACGGTTTCCTAATAAGCTCTGTATGAGGCCAGGAAAAAAGTGCCAAACAAAATCAGCCAACGATCAGTCAGGGAGGCAGGGCTGCCTCTGACGGTGTGGGGGATGGTTCACCGCGCAGGAAGGTGGGCTCTAAGTACGGCATGTGCTCTTGGTACTGCAGGGCTGTGGGAGGGGAGGTAGGGAGGCGGTGGTGGGGGGCGTCCATGGGAAGACAGGGTGGGGATTCAGGGGAGTCAGGGTCCTGGAAGGGACATAAGATGTTGTCCAGTACAAGCCCCAGACTGTAAGTACAGAAGAAGGTCCAAGAGAGGGACGGGAACAGGGACAAGATTTGTCTCCCTGCCCCAAGCGGCAGGGAGAGGAACAGTGGACAAAAGACCCAGGGTGCAGCGTATGTCATAATACAGGGTCTGGCACAAATAACACCCATTTTTTATTACAAAATCTTTTATCACAAAATTATAAGCATGTCATTCTGTAACATAACACTATCGCACTCAAGCACGCCATATGACATTGCAGGTGAAATGTTCAAATTAAAACTGTAAATAATTACACCCATATTATTACCCTACCAACCACACTCAAGCAGGCCTTCCTTTTGTCAGACCCTGTAGGTGAGGTGTAGTGCTGAGGAGGTCATGAGTGGCCAGCTACAGGAAGGTTGGCCCCTCCCAGCCTTACTGAGATAAAATTAACAACGAAAAATTATATATACTTAAGGTATACAATGCAATGTTTTGATATATGTGTACATTATGAAATGATTACATTGTTGAGATATTAATATATCTGGTTACATTGGCTTTGGGGGAGGGTTGTTTCTTTTGGTGAGAACAATTCGCATTTACTCTCTTGGCAAATTCCAAGGGTGCCACACAGTGTCATGAGCGATAGTCACTGGGCTCTATGTTGGGTCTGCGGAATTTATTCGTCCTGCATAGCTGAACTTCTCTGGCCAACATTTCCACCTTCCTTCAGCCCCCTCCCCCTCCCCAGCCCCTGACAACCACCATTCTAGTCTCTGCTTCTGTGAACTTTCTTTAAGCAGATGTTGGGGACCTCTTTTGAAATGCATCAGACAAGGAATTGGGGAGTAAGTGAGGAGTGGGAGGTGGCATGGGCTGTCCTTTGTCATAGATGCCATATTTCCTGCCATGAGAAATTCCTAGTATGCTTAAATTCCTGAGAATCTTTCTGTTTTTCTGAAAAGCTATAACCTTTTTACCAAACTCAAGATGCAAAGCCCCTAACTCTGACCATCGGGCACCTAACATTCATCTGCGTTATTGTGGATCACTCAGCTGGGACCTTTGAAGAGGCTTTGGGTTTTTCTCTAGCTCTCTCTCCTGTTTGGCTCTTCTTCTAGAATCAGTGGTGTGCTCACAGAGCATGCATCTTTAACAACCATTAGCAGTGTGTACCCTTCTCCCCTATAAAAGCTCTGATTAGTGGTGTTTGTCAGCTTCCATGATGGAAATATTCCCACAATCAAGCTACTCACTGTCACTGAATGTGGAGTTAGGAAGAGAGTCACACAATCAGCTCTCACAGGCCAGTGGGAAGGAACTGACTTCTGCAGACCGGTGCCGGGACCTGTGCTCTCAGCTTCCTCTATGAGGGTTTCACTGCATCTCATCTCTGAGATATATATATTTGTCTCTGAGACAAAAATATATATGTTTACACAGCTGCTTTTGAGAGCAGTTGGGCACTATTTATGTCATTTACAATGGGCAGGTCCTCTGATCCAGCTATGCCCTCTCTGAGTACTTTCCTAGCGAAAACATGTACCCATATACTGGGAGACATGGACCCGGGTGTTCATTGCCAGATGCTTTATAAAATAATAGTGAAGGTATAGAAGTGGCCTAGATATCCACCAGGATGTCAATGCATAAATGCATGCCAGATTATTGATAGTGTAGAACACTCTGAAATAATTAAAAAGATTAAAGCACAACTATTGTTGCTGACATAAAGATTCCTAGAGAGGATTTTGTTGGGACAGAAAGAAGCAAAGAACAATCCACATGGCAGTGTTTCCCCCATACATTTTACACATACATGCATGCAAACACACGAAACAATACTTAAAATTTTTAAGAGTATATTTATACACATGTGAATGTAAAATTAAAAACCAAGAAAGTTTTTACCAGGGCAATGGCTATTGTCTATAATTGAAACCTTTTTTAAAACAAATATATTGCATTCACATATTAGTTGCATAATTAAGCATAATGGGACTGTGATTAGGAAATGTTTTGATGGAAACTCATGGACTTCGTTTTGGATGTGTTTAGGGAAGTACCCAATTAAGATGAATGTTACAGACATTTCAGGGAAATGAGTCCTCCAATGAAGACGGTTTGTCCGGCCATCATACGGGGGAAGCAGGAAAGAAGAAGGCAGTGAGGAAGAAAAATAACCGATGTAATAAAAGAGACAGGAGATAAAGAAAAAGTCTAAAGAAACAAACTGGAGGGGAGGGAGAGAGGTGCAGGAGGAGAAGACCGCAGGGCAAAGTCAGTGAGAGGTCAGACGGGGAGGACTGGAGAGGGGTACGACTCTGTTGTACTGTCGGAGGATTCATTTCTAGGGCAGCCAGAGTTACATCACACCCTTCCTGTTGATAGGCTCCAAATCTGAGATACCTCTATGTCTGTGCCAGAGGGAGGAAGGGCCTTTGGAACAATATGCTCCATCAAGGTAACAGGAGTCTTGCCTTAGGCTTAAGGAATCCAGCAAAAACTAGTGGAAATCACCCTGCAGGTGGACTGGATACTTGCTCCTTATGCGTTTATAGAAGATCTCATGGTTACAAGCATCCAGCATGCTGCAGTGGACCTACCCAGCAGTGTGTCCATTTCAGAATTAGTCTTCAAGGGTCCATGATATTGAGATTGTTCATGGAACCCCTTCACCTTTCTTCTCAGCTCATTGGAGTCATTTAAATTCATCACTCAGAATAGAGTGCCTACGTGGTGCTACTGGACTTAGCATATATTTCATGAGCAACTACTCCATGCTGGGCACTATGCTCAACAAGGACAGAGGGGACAGAGACAAACAGAGTTGGTTGGAGCCCTAACAGTGTTAAGCTCACAGTCTGGTGGGAGTGAAGAACATATGCATAACCCAAGGCAGGACAAAATCGTAAGAAATCTAGAGATGCTTTGATATTAAAAACTGCAGTGTTTCCTCATTGATTGGAAAGGGTCTTGTTCCTTCGGAGTTGGACTTTTATAAGCCTAAGGTATTTATTGAAAGAAAAAAAATGAATTTTGATTTTAGATATGCATTATGAACTCCAACCGTCCATTATCAGGACACAAGTACTCAAATCCAGGGTCCAGCAGAAGTGACGCCTGCTTGAGTGTGGTTGGTAGGGTAATAATACGGGTGTGATAATTTATAGTTTTAATTTGAACATGTCACCTCCAATGTCATATGGTGTGCTTGAGTGTGGTATTGTTACAGAATTACATGCTTATGATTTTGTAATAAAAGATTTTGTAGTAAAAATTGGCATTATTTGTGCCAGACCCTGTAGCTCAGGTGCACAAGGCCGGGAGTCAGATAGACCCGAGTTCAAACTCCAGCTCTGGTTTTACTTGTGCATGACCTGGGGCAATCACTTTAATGTCTAAGCCTCCATTTCCAGGTACATGAATGAAGATATGATTTAACCCATGGATTAGGATAAGCATTAAATACTACAATTGTGTAACATGCATGGCGGGTATTTACATTCATATATGTGTATTACACATATTTTATATATACTATACATATAAAATGTATGTAATGCTATGTGTATATATATATCACATATATATTTTATATATAGTACGTGTAAACATGTTTGTACGTATACTGCACATTTAGTATGCATACATACATGTGTAGTATGTACATGCCTATATCTGTATCTATATCTATGTGTATATTTATGTCTATATCTATATCTAATTTAGTTAGAAGATCTTCCAAGGTAAGTGCTGAATGCACTCTCTGTGACCTGGAGCCACCCACTCCTTGGTACTTTATGATTCTGACATCACTTACCTCTCTGCGCCCCAGTTTCCTGATTTGTAGCAGGCTATGCAATTGATTCTGTGCACATTCTCACATTTGGGCCCTGGGGCTGACCTGTGAGGTGGGCAGGGCTGCAACTTCCCCTCCCACTTTCCAGAGAAGGACCCTGGTGCACAGCAAGTTACAAGGACTTTCTCAAGGTTGCCCAGATAAAGCATGTGCTCTGCCAGCGCTGCACATGGTCTGTCCCAAAGCAGAGCCAGCTGGGGTCCCATCCAGTGAAATGAATCCAGGCCCATCCAGCAATATCCATTGGCAGAAGGAAATGGGCCCTTAAAGATTCTCCGTAATCTCCACCAAATCCATCTCTTAGTTGCTGGGGTGGAACCATTTAACTCTGTTTACTCTTCATTTTGTTTTTCCTACTAGAGTTTGCTTCTCCCTCATGTGCCCTCTCCTAGTGCCCTGCTTTCCAGGGCTGGATCACTCAAGGCCAGAAGAGGGAAGCTGGCTTCTTCCTCTGCCCTCATTCCCTGTGATGTGCTCTCTCTTTCTCTGGACTGGGAAACACCTGCCATTCAGAGAGCACAGCTGCTGGATCTGGGGAGAGGGGTGGGCAGAGGTTTCCTTGGCTGGGCAATCTGGGGAAATGACTCACGATAAACAGAATGTGGTGGACTCAGAGGGTAGGCTGCCAATCACACTCACTCTCTGCTCTTAGCTCCCAGCCTTCTGCAGTTTGTATCTAGGGCTCGACATTCAATATCATCTCAGTTGAGTTTGCATTTTGATAGTCAGCTTCAGCTCTCCGTCAGGCCCAGGGGATACAGGAGTAAAAGTGGCTTGTCCTTGGGAAGGTCTTCATCCAGAGGCAATGTAAGCCATGGACAGATAGAGTGAAGAGTTACAAAGAGATATATGGTCTAACGGCTTGACCTTGGACAAATAACATGACCTCTCTGAGCCTGGTAATTTTTGCACCTTCATCAACACCTGGCTCAGAGTAGGTGGTCAATAATTAGTATAAACTAATGACTACTAAGGAGGTGATCATAAGGCTCTGATTGTGGCTGGAGCGGCAATGTGGCTACTAGAGATCTGGAATAGGTAGCGCTGTGCTTGGTGTTGCGGGGTGAACTGGACAGAGTGGGCCAATCCTTGCATGACTCCCATCCCTCCCTCCACACCGCTTCAGTCCAGCCTCTGTGCCTTGCTCACAAGTCTCTCCAACCCTGAACTTTCTTTATCCCTTTTCTTTACTCACTCAAATCCTCTCCAGCCCCCAAACCCAGCCAAATCTTCCCCTTCCACTTGCCTACCTGAACTTCTCTTGCTTCATTTTGGATTCAGATCCAAATCACACAGGTTCATACTCATTTGTTCTCTAATTGTGTCAGAGAATCATAGTAAATATTGACAAGGACTCCAGGGAAATAGTATTCAACCCTTTACTTTTATAGATGGGGAAATTGAGGCTCAGAGAAGAGAAACCACTGGCCCAAGTTCACAGGACAATTTGAAGATAGAGCCAGATAGAGCTTCTTGAGTTTTATTTCCCTGTGTAGACCGTAAATTTCTGGAGTGCCTGACTTACTTTCTGCTTCCCACATGGTGGGTGCAGAATGCTGCCAGAACGGGGCCCAGGAACCACAGCCCCTGGAGCCGCTGGTGCAGGTGTGATTTCCGCACCTGCTCTTTGGAGGGGACTGGGAATTTTCGTATGCACCTTTTTCCCGGTCCACGTTCTCTGACCCGATAACCACCTCTAAGGACAGTGTACCTGCACAACAAGGCCTAGCTCAAATTACTTCAATAAACTTATAAACATGAGAAAAGGTAACAGAAATCCAGACTACCCCGAGTTACTGACTGAAGAAGAGAGGGAGCTAGAGCAGGGACAACTTTCAGGGAGAAGCATCTGCTTCGGCCATGTGGCTGCTCTAGCCAGGTCCGCCACTAGGGAAGCTTATCTTTCATGTTTGTTGCTAGAGAAGGAAACGGTGTGGAAAGGAAATGTCTGGAAGTAGCAAGTTCAACACCCACAAGGCCTATGTTCCCCGTGGTGGGCTGCCCTGTTGTGCCTGTGTGGCTTTCCTTCTCCTTGGAGCTGGCGGTTAGGACTTGCAGGTGGTGTCCCTGAGGCGTTCCCGCAGCAGACTGAGCTGGGTCCTGTCTGCTCTTCGGAATTCAGCACTGGTCATTCTCACGCTCATTTCAACGTCGGGGACCTTAGATCAGCCCCCTCAGCAGGATGTCCCTTTGAAGAGGGTAAATGGTTATCTTTAAAACAAAATTTTTAACATTTTACTTTGAAAAATATTTTAAAAATATTTCCTAAATAGTCAAAATTTTTGAAAAATTTTAGAATATGAAAGGAAAACCAACAACTGTATACCTGTATATGAGAATCAGTAATGTTTTGCTACATCTCCTTTCCGTCTCTGTTTTTCTCTCTCTTTCTCTCTCTGACCCTCCCTCTTTCTTCTCTCTGAAATAAGGGAAAGGCAGACATCACACCATTCCCCTACAATATTTCAGCACACTTCCTCTAGGGATAAGGATGCATAAATAATAAATAAATAAATTTATTAATATAAATAATGCATCCTGCTATAAATAATAAATGCATACATTTTATAGTAAAAATAATTATACCAGTAAAACCCCTGGGAAAATTAATAATAGTTCCAAAATGCAATCTAATAGCTAGTATATATTTATTTAAATATCCACAGTGTTTTCCAAGATTGTTTCAATGCTGTGTTTCCGTTGCAGGATCAAAGTTCACACTATTACATTTTTTTTTTGTCTCTCTAATTTCTTTCAGTATAAAATTGCCCACACCAGTCTTTATTTATGATTTTTTTAAATGACAGTGACTTTGTGAAAAATTCAGAGCTATAGTTATATTCCCATTCTGGATTTGTCTGATTGTTTCCTGGTGGCGTTAACTTGTCCCTCTGTCCCCTGTATTTCCTGTAAACTGTAGGTTAGGTCTAGACTCTAGATTAGATTCAGTATATACCTTTATGGCCTGAATACTTCATGGGTGACATTATGAGTCATCTAGCCTATATGGCCAGGGCTCTTCCATTTTCTCTCATGACATCACCTCTCCTACTATGTGTCGGCCACTGCACACAAAGCCTACTGAAGAGGGAATGAGTGAATCCTGCCCCAGAAGAAGAGGCACTTGAGTTCCCAGACTGTACATAATTTTTCACATCTTTGTGACCCTAAATACCTTTATCCCTTTGCTACATGTCCATATCTACTGCACATAAAATCTCAGTTGCCACTGCCTTCAGCAGAACATGTTTGTCCCACTGTATGAATTCTCAGTATGAATTCCCATTCATCTTTCTTCTCGATTTAGGGTGCACCATTTCCATAAACATTCATACTGAGGCTTAGTTCTCAGGATGATGCAGTAAACAGCGCAGTCCTGGAGGTGCCTGATGTTACAGAGCTTACAGTTTAGTTTTCTATACTGGATTCAATTCCTTGAGAAGGAGGATTGGTCTTTTTGACCTTTATATTCCCGGAACCCAGCAAAGAGTTTGCTGGGCAAGTCATACTGGCCACCAGCCAGACCAGCCATATCAACACTAGCCTCTAGCACAGTTCCCAGTGAAGAGTAGGCAATATATAGGTGGGTTGAATGAGTTTCACTCAGATCATTTTTGAAAATGAGTATGTGTGTGTGGGGCGGAGGGGACTCAGTAATGTCTCTTGCTGGAACGTCTCTGAAATCCAGATTTGTATACCTAGCTGCACCCTGGACATCTCGCCCAAATGCCAGGTGGACATCTCTAATACATTGTGTCCAAATCTGTACTTCTGATTGCCCTTCCCTACTGCCAGCCAAATCTCTACTGCCTATGGCTTTCCCATCTCACTTAATGGAAGACCTATGTTTCCAGTTGCTCAAGCTAAAAACCTTTTTATTCTTCCTTGATTTCCCTTGTCCTTTCACACCTCTCATCTAATCCATCAGGAAATTCTATATTTTTCCTCCTTGAAAATACCAGTCCAGAATCTGACCATGCCTCCTCTCCTCTCACTCCCCCAGTTCATGCTGCTGTGCTGGATTATGGCAGAAGCCTCCTCTTCTGTGTAGTTTTACTGCTTCTGCTCCTCTTCATTCTAGTCTCTACATGGAGTGATCATTGAAAAACACGAGTGTGATCATGTCACATATTTAGCTCATTGCCCTGCAATAGCTCCCCATTTATTTCAGAATAAAAACCAACATCTCACAGTGGTCAAGAAGGTCTTACACTAGGTCAGACCCCCTGTTTTCTCTGTGACATTCCCTCCTACTACCACTGCCCCCCAGTCATTGCTGTCTTGTCACCAGGAGTCCTGGTTGTCCCCTCTGCTTGGGAAGCTCTTCCACCAGGTGCCAATATACATAACTCACTCCCCACCTTCTTCAGGTCTTTTCTCAGTGACTCACTGACTCTGTCCATCCTGTGTGAAGTTGCACCCCTTCCACCAGTGCATCCAGTCTCCCTTTTACCCTGCTCCACTTTTCTTTTTTTCTATACTTCTTATCACTTTCTATTTTACTTGCTTAAAACATTCATTATCTTTTGTCTGTCATCTCTCACTAGAAGAGAAGTTTCTCATTTGTGACTGTTCTGTTCATTAATGTGAGGGGGAATCTCCCCCAAATGGAATTATCTTCTGGAGGGTGGATCCTCATGTAGTACAGGCTTCCGCTGCTAGGTGAGTGTTCTAGGAACCCATCTGTGTGAGTGTACCAGCTGGTGTTGCTGTGAGAGGCTGTGTTCGGCTTAAGCGGATTTGTTTTGAAGACTCTTTCAATGCATTTGCCCATTTTGTGATGGGTGATTTATGAGCATACCTGTCTATACTGCACTGTTAAGCAGTTTTTGACCAAAAACGGCATGACCCGTGTGCCCCACCCTCCCTATTCACCCAGTCTCACTCTGGTCACTTTTTTTTTTGTTTCTCTGAATGAAAAAAGTCCCCAAAGGAAAACATTTTGTTGATGTGGAAGAGGTGAAACAAAAAATGGCAGGAGCGCTAAAAGGCATCAAAATCTACACATTCAAACACTGTTCTGAGCAGTGGAGAAAAAGTATCGATAGGTGTATTGCATCAAATGAAGAGTACTTTAAGGTGACTGAATTTAAACATGTGAGAATAAGTACACAAATTTTTATAAGTAAATTTCAGGTCTTTTTTGTTCCCCCCTCTTGTATCTCAAGTGCTTAGAATAGTGTCTGGTGCTTAATCAATATTTGCTGAGTGGATGTAGGCACAAATGAATGAATGAAAAATTCAGTGAATTAATGAATGGTGTGGCAAAGTGAAGAGGCAGAGAATTTAAGACCATGTGTACCTGGATTATGTTGCTATAGAGCTTCAGTTCCCACATTTTAAAAATGGACGAAATAAAAATCTCTGCACATAGGACAGCTTGAGGATTAAACTGAGGCATTTGAAATGTGCTTTGCAAGCTGGAAGACATTGTATAGATGTTAGCTTAAAAAAGGAAGGGAAAAAGAAAAAAGAATAGAAAGAAACCACGAAGTAGGAGTGACCAGCAGGGGATTATAAAGGCAAAGTCCCACAGTCCCAATGAAGCACTGAAGGGGATAAGACACTAGTAAAAATGAAGTGGAAGAAACCCGGGCGAAAAATGCTCTGTGCCCCTGAGGAAGGGGAAGGTGATTCATTCTATAAGTGTTTACAAGGAATTCAGAAATTGCAAGTCACTGCACTCAGAGTTGAACTGGTATTGATAATTTCACAGTGCCTGAGGGGGTCAAGCCCCACCTATAAAAGAATTGTAATCTAGGGTCATGAGAAGTTCAGGTGGCTGCCTGGGAATGCAGAGGAGGGAGGGATAATGATTAGGAGATAATACCCTTAATGGTCACCTCTATGTGGCCAGGCCTTTACACACATTTTGTCCAACAAGAAAGCTGTGGGGGAAGGACCTTTATGACCCTCACTGTGCAGGAAACAAGCCCAGAAAATCTGTGAGTGGTACAGAGCCACTCAGCTGGTTAGAAGCAGTATTGAGACTTGAACCCCATTCTGTCTTCATTTCCAGGCCTGTCCTCTTTCTGCCAGATGTTATTGTTGGTCTCATATGTTGCTTTGAGATGGAGAGGTTAGGGAAGTTTCCATAAATGAAGTAGGATTTTATTTTGGTCTTGATGGATGGGATTTGGACAGGTGAATTCGTTCATGTGTTCAACAAATATTTGCTGAGCACCTACTAAGTGCTGGGCACAGTTAATAAGCTCATGCAATGAATCATCCAGTGAAGAAGACAATGTTTTTGTCCTCTTGAAGTTTGTTGTAGCGGGGGAAAGGGCTGAGGCCTGGAGAGTGTATGGAGAAAGATACTAAAATGTAAACAAATGGATAAAGTTATTGCAGATAGTGACAAAATTGTCATAAGTAAATGAAAATCTGGATAATAGGGATGGGGACTAGTTTAGTTTTGGTGGTCAGAGATTGCCTCTCTGAGCTGGTGACCTGGAGTTTTGAATGATGATGGGGCAGCATTGCAGAGGTCGGAGGGAAGTGCGCCCCCTGCAGGCTACAATGGCACTGAACGCCAAGGTATCCAAGCCTATTTGAGGATTGCACAAGGCTGCTGTGGCTAGGGTGTAGTTAGTGGGGAAAAAAATGGGAGAAGATGAAGTTGGAGAGGCATACAGAGGTCAGTTCATATAGGCCACGGTAGAGGGTTTCGGTTTTACATTAATTAAAATTCAACTTCTCTTTCATTTATTCTCCTTGTTGACTTGGATCCCCTTCTCGGTGCCTCTGCTGGATCCTTCTCTTTTCAATTTCTGTATGTTGGAGCACTGGTGTCTCTGTCCTTGGACCTCCTGTTGACACATCCCATGTTCTGATGCTCTCATCTCTTCTGATTTATTCTCGTGGCCTTCTAGGATCTATCCTGATTATTCACATTTATGTCCCCAGCTTGGACCTCTCCCCTGAACTCCAGACTAATATACCCAATTATTTAATAGCCTTCTTAACTGTGCTATATTAAAGTCTGAATTCTTGGTTTCTCCTTTCTAATGTGCCCCTCTACGGATATTTCCAGTTTTGCTCAGTGGCATCACTATTGACCCAGTTTTGCACCCTAAGCCCAAAGCATTCAAGATTCCTCTCCCACTTCTACATCCCACGCCAGCGAACCCTATAGGTCTCACTTATAACATACACCCACAGTATTATTGCCATCTCGCCCACTGTCACCCTAATCCTGGCCACCATTGCTTCCATCCGGACCACTGCAGAGGCTACCTGGTGCTATCCCAGCTCTCACTCAGGTCCTTTCCCCACCTCCAGCTCTTCCCCACGAAGCAGCCAGAGTGATCTCCTGAAACCCAACTCAAATTCTGTCACCCTTCCCGGTCTCCTCCAGGGGCTTTTCACTGCACTCAAAATCCAAAGTCCTCATCACGGTTCACCAGGACCCACTGCATGTAGGTCCTGCCACTTCTCCCTTCCCCTCCTCTTCTTGTCATTGTTCATTTACTCTGTTTACTTACAAAATTGGACATTTTGAAGTTGCTTTTCCCTTTGCCTGGAGCACATCCAAGACTCCTTTACCTCACTCAGGTCTGCAGTCATGTTTCTCCTCATTGGAAAAGCTTCTGCTGCCCCATGAAAAAATAAACCCTCTCCATCCTGGTTATTTTCTATCCTCTTCCTTTTTATAAAATATTTTTTCCATGAGACTTAGCATTGCCTGGCATTTCATTAAATAGTCATTAGTTTATTGACTGGCTCTCCTCCTAGAATATAAGCTTGACTAGAGCAACAGTTTGTCCTTTTCACTGCTGTGTCTACTCCCTTTGGAAGACCACCCTGAACACGGAAGGTGCTCAGCAGTTGGTGGAATGAATGAATACTTGGGAAGTCATGGAGCCAACTGAGCATGACAGCGACGTGGTTGTCTTTCCTCAGATATTTCAGAACCTCCTCTACGCCAGGCCTTCAGCTAGGTGCTGAAAATACCCCAAGCAAGCTACCTTTTTTATTCTCATGCAGAATGCATCATGGAGCAGTGACAGAAAGCAGCGCACAGACAATTTTAGTGAAGGGTCAGACATACTTTAATTGGGGAAGTACAAAGTGCTATTCGTGAGTAAGAATAAACCAGCAGAAGCAGGGAAGTTTTTCTAACAGGTAGGAAAGCCTGGAGGTCAGAGTGGGTTTGTACACTTGATGGAGCTCAAGAAAACAATAAGAAAACAAGCTGTGTAGGTGCTGGGGCCAGCGGGAGATTAGATGCCACAAAGAAGCTGGATGGTCCTGGGTAGGACAGGTCACAGAAGGCACTGCACTCAGAATGAAGTGTTTCGGGCTCTATTTCAGGTGGAGGCTAGTCTCTGAAAATTTATAAAAATGGGAGGAAAGGTGAAGGTAGGAGGTGCTGATTGTTATGAATAGGTCCACAGAGCAATTCAGTTCGACTGGAGTCAGGTAATGGAGAAAGGAGCTGGAGATGTGAAGTTCAGCTCTGGTCATGGGGAATATTGAATAGGAACTGTGTAGACAGTGGGGACTTGTTGATGGCTTCCCAAAAAGGTGGAGGAGGTGTCGTCAGCTAAGCCCTACTTTGAGAATAGAATTCTGGCTATAATACTGAGGCGAATTGTAGGGTTGTCATGGTGGAACGGAGGAACCAGGTGGGCGGCATTTGCACCTCCATGTGTCTTGGCTAAGAGCCTTGTTTTTTTTTTAAATCCCATAAGAATCCTTTCCTGCAGATTTTTGGACTTATTAGATGTGCTGCTGATTAGAAAAGGGGAAAATGAAAGCACTAGGGTGTCAAGGATTAATTCCAAAATTTCTCACCCCTGAGGCTTAAATTGCCACCTTTGTCTACACATGGAACAGGGTGCAGTCATGTATAGAAACAGGAATTCGCTGGAGACTTGGGGAGTTTGGAAATAGAGTCCTAGGGTAACTTGCCACATTCTAGGGGCTGAGTGTTGGGAGTGAAACAATCTGATTGTTGGGGGTGGGGCTGTCTAAAAACACGAATTTCTTACTGCTGGAAAGGAGACATCTATTCGTAAATGCACTTGTGCTGCCTTGATTTATTTAAAAATTATTTAATGAGCACTTTCTAAGTTCCAGGAATGTACTAGAGCTGAGCAAAATAGACACAGTTCTTGCCCATAGAGGTTACTGTCAGGTGGAGGGGATGACAATAAAATCACACAAGAACATAATTGCTAGCTATGTTCAGGGGTTTGGGATCCTTGAACTTGCTGGGGGAGTTGGGGACAGTATTCTGTAGCAGTGACTTCTGGCTGAGGTTCAGTAGATTGGGAAGGAGTTTATTAGGAGGGAATGCAGGGGAAGATTGTCCAAATCAGAGGAGACACAAGCGTCCCATGAGTCCTGAGGGTCTCAATTTTACTCTGTAGAAGCATCAGTCAGAGTTTTGTTCAGAAGACAGAGAAAGAGACTCTGATTTGCTGTTTGAGTGAGCTCTTGTTTCTGTGTTTTAACATGGATTTCCACTCAAGTCTGATGCAGGTGGCGCGTGGGCCTCATTTCACAAAGTGCAGGTAGAATCCGACTCTGATTAGGCCTGAAGCACAGGATGGGAAGGGGAGAGACAGGGCTCTGTGATCATCCTCACTCCCAGAGAAGTCCTACTTATGTCAACCTGACCTATTTTACAAAAATATTTATTGGAATATTCTTACTTGTGTTTTCCCCAGAAAAATGCAAGTTCTTTGTCGATATTGTTCACTTGTGTTGCCTACCATCTAATGTAGAGACAGAATCATAGTAGATGCTTCAAAAGAAACAAACAAAAGTACTTATTTAAAAGAATGAATTGATGAATCAGATGTGTCATATCTCAACAAAAATTTGAAGTTCGCTAAGCCAGTCCAGGTGTCCGTTTTACAGATGGGAAAAGTGAAGTGCGAAGAGAATTTTTGTCTAAGGCATTGCAACTTATCATGGTAGAGTAGGTGGTGCATTTATGATGCCTTTGCTCAAAGTTCAGGGCCTGTTTCTATAGACTCAACATCAGCCTTTAAGGAGGACAAAATATTGGCAGCACTTTGCCCAAAATGCAAGAGGCAAATTAGAAATACAAAGTAGTTTAAGAACAGTTCATATATATTCATGGACTTGAGGTTCTTAATAGGCGATTAGCTTGCTAGACAGAATCTTGGGTTGAAAGTCATCATAAGTCAGATCTGGTGTGCCCACAGTGTAACAGAGAGAGTTAAATTCACTGTGCCCTTAAACCTGAGTTTCTTCATATGTAAAATGGGGATGATTATAACCACCTTCCAGGCTGCTTGTGAATATTAATGCAAAGCAGCTAGCCCATGTTAGGTAGCCATTATACATTTATGCTTGGGCACATGGATCTGAAGAGTCAAGCATGTCCAATGTTGGGAAGTAGATATTTTCTGTGGCTGAGTCTATGGATTTAGGTGGATAAGCATTGGCATATGAGAGGGAGGGGTCACTACTAACTGGAAAGTACCAAATGAGTTTGCAAAAGAGTGGTTGCCAGGCTTTCATAGGATGTGGCCATTGAAACACCTTTGTGCTCAAGAATAATAAAACTTGCTAGTCATCTGTGGGGACACTCAAAGGGAGGAATTAGAAGACTATTTGATGGAGAGGAACCATTATTATGTGCTGTAGGAGAAGGGATAGAATAAAAATTCATATTCTGGGGGGAGCCATGGGACAGTCCAGGAGGCTGACAACTCTCAGTGTGTTTTGGAATATCATCCCACTAATTCAGAGCTAAAAACAGATAAGTAGGTAATCTCTCCCATAACTGTCATCTAGCATCCTGGCACTGCCTATTTAAAACCAATACACCTGTCAGTGGTTACCATTACGAGTTCCTGACTGAAACATTTCTAGTTTACCTGGGCACTGAGAAGACAGTTCCTAATGTTCCATACACATCTTTCTTTTTTGGAGCTCATTGGTTTTCCTAGTCAGTAAATACAGCAACAGCCACACTTTCCAACAACCAGGTGGATTCCGATGTCTGTCAATCAGTTACTCAAACTCCCCTTCTGTATCTTCAGGAGCCTTTCTACTTCCCAGGGCATCCTGCTCTATTCATATTGGTTCTGACAGTCAGAAAGCTTGCTTTATTAAATGGTGCTATGCCTTTCTGTCAGTACCTCCCAGCAACCTAATTCTAGCCCTTGGAGCCATATTTTCATGGAATCACAGCTCATCAGGTTGTAATGGAAAATTGGTGCTATCTTTCTTCTTCCTGTGGTGGTTGAGCAATCAAATACCTCTGAAAATGCCTTAGGCGCCCCAGATGGTATTTTTTCATCATTGCATATATTAAATCAATTACTGTGTTTAATCATCAAATCATAAATTCCACTTGAAACATGTTTATTTTCATAATCAGGTGTGATCCCGGCATTTTGGATCGGTTCCTTCTAATTTATATTTTAACAAGTGATTTTATTTAGGCTCAAAGGTGCTCCAAGCAGACTCTGTAGGAAAATGCCCTTGTTTTCTAATTTGCGTTGGCCTCGTAGTTTTCAAATATTTTTATGGCGAGGAAGTCTTTTTGTTAAAAAAACAAAACAAAACAGAATTTACCGATCTACTCTTTGAGTAGTTCAATCTATAATCTTTGATGTGGCATCCTTGATTATTCCCTTAAAATACGTTATTTGACTGACTAGGTCAATGGGATAAATATAAATTAGGGTCAGCAAACTTTCTCTGCAATGGGCCAGCTAGTAAGTACTTTAGACTTTGTGGGTCCTATGGTCTTTGTCACAGCTATTCCATGCTGCCATTGCAGTGTCAAAGCAGCCCTAGGCAATGCATAAACACATGCGTGTGACTATGTTCCAGTGAAAACATATTCACAATGCAGACAGTGCAACAAATTTGGTCTGTAGGCAATAGTTTGGTGACCCCTGAGTTAAATCATCTCTAAGGATTTTGATACATATAGGTAAAGGATGGCTTTAGATCCCCAACATTTGACATAGGACCAATAGGTCAGTGAACGTATATTGAATGAGTTGAAGGCAAAGATATTTCTGAGCTAGTACAGAGCAGGAACAGGGGACCTTTCTCCACAGGGAAACAGAAGAACCTAAGTAGGAGTGTGAATGTTGGGGAGGCTCTGAGATAGTATCAGGCTGGTTAATTCTAAAGTATTTAACAAGAAGGCATTGACGATTAAATGTAGTATTGCTTCCCAGGGAGGTTGTTCATTTTTTCTCCTAAAAAGATGCACTGTAGCAAAGGGAAGTGGGCAGAGGTCTATGTGTGCATGAACTGGATTTTAAAATGGTGAGTGTCCCTGAGATCATCATCAGCCCTCTCGGAGTCTTCACGTTCCATCTGAAGTTTGAAGGCGGTGTGAAGACATCCTCTGTGGTCCCTTGGAGCTCTCAAATTTTGTGATCTGAAAAAGAAAATTCATATAATTGCGAGGTTTAATGGGATTTATGATAATTGGAAAATAATTGCTGCTCCAAACTTTTATTAATCTATATTTAGTTATGAGTCATGCTTTCACAATAGATGCTTTGGAAATAAGCAGAGAGACAAATCCAGTAAACAGAATTTTAAATATTTTATTTATATGCAGTTTGTGTAATCCCTGGAGCCCATGGGCATATTAAGATAATTTAAAATATCCATTAAAAGTTATGTTTTATGCTACAAACTCCCCTTTTAGAATGTCTTGCCAAAGGATAAATAGCTAACATTTATTGAGTAGCTACTACTGCCAGATTAATTGCATTCATTATGCTTACTCCTCCCAGCAACCCTGCAAGGTAAGAACTGGGATTCCTGTTGCACTGATAAAGAGGCTCAGAGAGGCTGAG
Organism: Macrotus californicus; assembly: GCA_007922815.1. Classification (NCBI taxonomy): domain Eukaryota; kingdom Metazoa; phylum Chordata; class Mammalia; order Chiroptera; family Phyllostomidae; genus Macrotus; species Macrotus californicus. The sequence goes on along the minus strand of VMDR010001842.1, from coordinate 81,035 downwards.
CAATCTGCAAAGGATCACTCAGCTGATGAGCAGCTTTCTGCTAGGATTCAAAGCCAGGCCTTTCCGACTTTAGTCTGAGTTCCTCCACAGTGCCACATCTTTGGGAAAGGACCTGCTGAGTGTCTCTTTTTCAGATGCTCAGAGAATGAGCATTTGCTTTCCTTTGATATCATAGGTGTCGTCATTCACCTGCAGAGCACAGGAGTGTTCCTGGCAAGGTGTTTTGGGAGAGTTGACACCTGTTGTCCCTTGGCTGGTGACATGTAGCCAGAGTGGGTACAGGAGGAGGAAGGAGCAGAAAGAAGCAGGGAATCCTGCAATCTGAGTTTCCGGCCCAGCTCTGGCATGGATTTGCCACGTGGCCTTCATGGGCTTGGGCCTGTTTCCTCCATGTCTGATGCAGACAGCAATACTCCCCATCTTCCAGGTTGACAGGAAGATACTGAATATGATGACAGAGCTTTGTAAAGGACCAAGTATACTCCAGACCCCACAAAATCGAGATAATCGGACAGGGCCGTGGATCAGGATAGAGAACACTGGATCTGAGATCTGGAACCCAGATTCTAGTCCCTTTTACCTCTGATGGTGCCATGGCCTTGGGCTATTCCCTTTTCCTCTCTGGGCCTCAATTTTCTTACTTGTGAAATGGCCTTGATGTCCTTGTATGATCACTCCCAAGCCCTTCCATCTGATAGTTTGGATTCCATATGGCAAGGCAATGAGGCAGCTCAGCTGACTGAGGGCATCTCAGGAAACTCTGGCTGCTCCAGGGGAAATAAAGCAAGCATATTTTAAGCTACTTTCCCCAGATGAATTTCCATGACCCCCACAGTGGCTCCTGTCCTCGGTGATGGTGCTCCATGAAGAATCCCATTTGCTTTTCTGCAAATGGTCCATTTATACAAAAGTTGGGTAATTCCAAATGTGCTTGTTGTTTCTGTTTTTCCCTCTCAAATCTCTACTCAATAAGAAGCAGGTAGCTGCACTCCAAGATGCTTCCCCTGGATTAGTTGCCCCCATTTCTCTGACTTTTATTCTCATAAGAGCCTTCAGAACTGCTCCTGGGGTTGGGATAAGCATATAAGTACTGTTACTTAAGTGAACACACTTTGGAAAATGGGAAGGCTTTTATATATATATATATATATATATATATATATATATATATATATATATATATATATATATATATATATATATCAAGGATTATTTTATTCTGTAAAGTTAAGCCAATGTCTTATGATTAAAGGAGAACTATTTATAAGCATGGGTCAGAGAGCTTCTTCCTGCTTTTCTTCTGCTCATCCCTCTGGGGTCATAATGCCCCAGAGATTCACTTGACTCTCACTTATATTCTGGGGCATGGAGGCAGGCAGGAGATGTGTTGCAGACACCCTACTTGTTAAGATGCATCATTTCCACTTCACATACGCCCTTGGGTTCACTTTTCCCTGAGATGAATAGGGGTCATATGGGGAGAGACTGGGAACAGCAGACAAGAGAAATGTTCTCTCTTTCTCTCTCCGCCTCTCCTCACTAGCCTCCTTTGTGATTCCCTTCATTCATCTCTGGGGATAATTTGCCTCTAACAATAACAGTGGTGGTCCTAGGGGCCCCATCCCCCAGCACTCCATACGCAGAGGCTTGTTTTTATTCCATTTCCAAAAGATTAGTTCATGCAACCAATGGGATAAGCCACCCCAGAGTAAACACATGCAAGCATCCTATAACCATGATTAATCATGCTTTCAGTGAACATTTATTGGGGGCATAGTGTCTATTAACTGTTCTAAAATGTACCTTTGGATTAAGTCAGACCACTAGAGAGCTACACATTTCTATTGTAATACATTTGACTCTCATGGAATTGCTTTGCTGAATAGTGCTTTGGCATATGCATTAGGCTATAGTGAGCCAATCAGACATTGGGGTATTGTTGAAGACATCCCTTACCAGAAGCCATTACATCCATTTCTTTATCTGAAACCATGGGAGATTCTTGTCCTCTTGTAGCATCTAGGGAATCTGTGTTTCTACAACTGTGAACAACAACTGCTCTGTTATCTTCTTGACTGTATGGTTCTTTTGGATGGAAGTCCCTTTTTCCGTTGGCTGCAAGGAAGCTCAGAGACATTTGTAGTCCATTTCTATCAAGTGTTCAGGACTTTATAGAATTAATTTTGCATGCTAATCTTAACCCAAAATTTATATTTTCTTTATTCTTCCAGTTTTATATTAAGTCTATATGGTATATGTGTTTTTGCAAACCACCTCCACTTATTTTTGTTATGATTTCAGATTTAATTTAAAAAAAAAACAAGCTGCAAAACATGTTCCTTAAAAAGGAGGAAAGCAGCCCTTCACTTTGTCACACATTGTTGGGAACCTCAGTAATCTAGAAGGCAATGGAGGGAACTTATGTTTCTCCAGCACTTACTGCTCCTCTCACAGTCCTGAGAAGTAGAAATTGTCACCCCCCTATTTTACATGAAGAAACAAAAAAGAAAAATTTAATCAATAGAAACATCATGATAAATGTGCCCTATACAAATAATAATAATAAAAAATACCAACAGCAGCTTACAATTTTTATACCCTGCTGCAATTTACAAAGTTTTTCAACCATTACTTTATCAGGGGTGTCAAACTCATTTTCACCGGGGGCCACATCAGCTTTGCGGTTGCCTTCAAAGGCCCGAATATAGTTTTAGGACTGTATAAACATAATTACTTCTTAACCAGGGACAAGGAGCTCCGCGCTGCCACCAGGTAGAAATAAGGTGCCTGCCGCCAGGTAGAAACAAGGTGCTGGGTCGGATAAAACAAGGTAGAGGGCTGGATTCGGCCCTCAGGCCTGTGTTTGCCATCTGTGCTTTATTTAATTCAGAACAGTCTGGGGAGATGCATGTTTTTGGTCTTCATGGCATATATGAGGAAGTAGAATTGGAAAGAGTTTATAAACTGTCAGTTCATTTGTTAAATTCAGACTCACTACTTTTAACAAACATCGCAACATTCAAATCCCACCTATCCCGAAAGCTCTACCTACCAGTGATATTTAAAGGGTCATGATTGTTTTCTTTCCTCTCTGATCCCACCATCCACACAGTCACCCAACTTGTCATTCATAGCCTCTTGTGTAAGCATGCAGCAATGATAATACTGATCATAACTTAACTCTAGCATTTGATGGAGGGCTCGTTATGTCCTAGGTACTGACTGCACTTCATGAGTTAATATAATCCTAAACCCATCCCTCTAAGGTAGTTATGCTTCCCCTGGATTACATCTACATTTTATAGACTGTAAGCAAACTTGTCCACTGTCTCACAGCTAATCAGTGGCAGAGTCAGGTTTTAACCCAAGATTTCTTTTTTATATGTTTCATTTTATTGTATTTTCTTCTATTACCATTTAATCCCCTTATACCCTCCTCACCTCTCCTCCCACCCCCCACAATCTCCACCCTGTGATCCATGGCCCTAAATCCTTTTTCCCTTTTGCTCAATTCTTCTACCCACCCTCCCCCCTTTTGCTGTTGTTCTGCTCTCTATCTATGAGTCTGTCTCTGTTTTGCTTATTAATTAGTTCAGTTTGTTCATTAGATTCCACATATAAGTTAAATCATATGGCATTTTTCTTTCTCTGACTGGTTATTTCACTTAGCACAAGATTTCTACCTCCAGAGCCCAGGCTGAGAGATGCAGAGCTGAAGATCGTCTAATACGTCAGCTTATTTCCCAGGAGAGCAAACACCTTCCTGAGGGCACAGAGCCGGTGCTCCTGCCTGTCTTAACATCTCTTCTCCCTCAGTGCCACCTCATGCATGCTCCACCTGTCATTGAGTGTGTGTGTGTGTGTGTGTGTGTGTGTATAGGAGAGCAGAGGGTTAATAAAGAGAATGAGTGAGCATTCCTACAAAGTCAATGCTAAGCTTTGGACTTGATTTTTGTCTCCAGCCTTATCTTAAATCCTGCCTCCCTGGCCCCAGTCTTCCTACAGCCTTTGCCTGTCGTCACCAGCCTCCTGTCTTCTGCTCCCTCAGTGGGACGGGCCTTGCTGCAGCCACCTCATGCCTCCCATCCAGGATCCTTTTTTAATCTTAGTCTAATTGGTTTGCCTGTCCTGCTGGGAGGCTTAATTGGGCATAAGCACATTCCACAGATCCTGTGCCTTTGTGAGTTCTGCCTGCTCCTCCAAGGGGAATTGACTTGCTCTGTGGGCTCAGAAGGAAAGATGTATTTTATGTTGTATTCCATTCACTGAGAACTTACATGGAATTGTTCCTGGGCTAGCAGAGCAGTTAGGCAACATGAGAAGCAAGGTTTTCTCACTCTCTTATCTTTTACTTTTTTTTTTACTTTTTTTTATTTTTTAAAGGTGGTATGTGGCATTGGAAAGGGCACTATGTTTGAAGTCATGAGCTAGGCTCTGATTTCAGCCCTGCCAGTCATTTGCTGTGTGATCTTGGGCAGATCACTGAATGTCTTTGAAATTCAGTTTTCCCATTCATGAGTCAAGTGAGTTAAATTTGATGGCTTCTGTGAAAGGAGTCAGGGATGCTTTTAGAACAGGGGTCATACTCCCGATGGGCCGAATCCAGCCTGCCATCTGCTTTTGCAAACAGTTTCGTTGGAGCACAGCCACACTCACTTATTTATGTGTTGTTTATGGTAGCAAAGCCAAAATATTTACTGCATGGCCCTTCACAGAAAAAAAAAAAAAAAGGTGGTCTGCTCCTCTTTTAGAACATATGTCAGATTGGGTCATTGTTCAATATTAAAGATAAAGAGAGACTCTTAAAAGCAGCAAGAGAAAAGAAGAGAATTACCTACAAAGGAGTGCCCATAAGGCTATCAGCTGATTTCTCAAAAGAAACCCTGCAGGCAAGAAGGGGCTGGCAGAAAATATTCAAAGTCTTAAAAAGCAAGGACCTACATCCAAGATGACTCTGTTGAGCAAAGTTATCATTTAGCGTGGAAGGACAGATAAAGTGCTTCCCAGATAAGGTCAAGTTAAAGGAGTTCATCATCACCAAGCCCTTAATTATATGAAATATGAAAGGGACTTATGTAAGACAAAGTAGATGATCAAAACTATGAACAGTAAAACAACAAACGCACAACTATCAACAACTGAACCTAAAAAAACAAACTAAGCAAACAGCTAGAACAGGAACAGAATCGCAGAATTGGAGATCATATGGAGGGTTATCAGCGGGAAGGGGGAGGGGGGAGAATGGGGGAAAAGTTATAGGGAATAAGAAGCATAAATGGTAGATACAAAATAGACAGAGGGAGATTAAGAATAGTATGGGAAATGGAGAAGCCAAAGAACTTATTTATATGTATGACCCATGGACATGAACTAAGGAAGGCGGGGAATGCTGGAAGGAATAGGGGTACTGGGCAGAAGGGGAAAAGGAGGAGAAAAAAATGGGACAACTACAGTAGCATAATCAATAAAATATACTTAAAAACAAAACCTGCTTTTGACTTTCTATATTACTTCGAATTTAAAAACACAAGTTTTACCAATTCTAACATAGACTTTTGAGATCTTCTGATTCCATATTTTGAGGGATTTTTTCTATCACCCTTTCTTTCATCTCATGTCCTCTACTCATCTAGACCTGCCTCCTTGATGCCCCCCAAGCCTAGTGAACACACTTCTGCCTCAGGACCTTGGCACATGCTGTTTCTTCTCCCTAGATCACTCTTCTGCCCAGTGACTCCATGGTCTCTTCTTCATCTCCTTCAAGTCTCTCCTTAAATGTCATCAGATCAGGAAGGCTTTTCCTGACCATCTATATAAGCCCGCCCCTGGACATCCCAACCTCCTTCCTCTGCTTTATTGGTCTTCATAATGTGTATCTCCCTCTGACATGTTACACATTTGTCTCTGGTATCTGTCCACACTCACCTGCACGCACACTCCTTGCTGGCAGGACTTTAATTTGTTTCCTGCTGCATCCTCAGATCTGGAGGAATAGTAGGTGCTCAGATTTTGAAAACATAAATCAATTGTTTCAATTCTAATGTTGTTTAATTCTATTTCTGAGTAGATCTGGGTGCTATAAAGCCCTTTTGCATAAGTATATTTTGATAGAGTATAACATTGTAGAATTCTGTCACTATTACAGTCTTTGCTCCAATATCCCTATGACAGTCACAGAGTTACATGAACTCATTCTTTGAAAGTTTTTAGTCTGGACTGTTGTCCAATAAGAGCAGAGTTTATAGACTGAAATGTAAGAACAAAGTTTGGCACATGAAGCCCTTTGTCCTGTGATCCCTGAAAATCTGTCTGCCTCTTATCATTTTATAATCCACGCACACGCACACATGAATGCTGCCCACACATATGCATCCCTCACTCTCCAACTGCCTTACCTTCTCTCATTCCCCTCCATTTTTGCACATGCAGCTTTTTCTTCCTGAAAACTTCTTGCCCAAATCCTACATTCCCTTCAAGATTCAACTTGTACAGGAGAATTGTTTGTCATCTCTACTCCCACCCCAGCCCTCCCTCCAGACTCTGTCAAGGACCCTCTCGTCTGATCACTCTGTGACTAAAATGACCATTACAAATAGCATACCGTAGCCAAATAGCTTTCCTAAACATCCACTTTTTCCCAGTAAGATGGAATTCCTTAGGATTGGGAACTCTGTTCTTGATGTTCAACATGCGGTGCCTGGCTCAGGGCCAGTGCTTCATGATAACAAGCCCCAGTGACTGAGCTCTTCCCAAGAGGCTGGCGCTGCGCTCAGCAGGCCACATGCATCTCCCTTAGGCCTTGCATCCACCCTGCGGGGGAGGAACCAGGAACCCAGCCTCAGCTTCCCTAGTCTTTTCAAGGAAGCAACCCAGACAGCAGGCCCTGGGGGTGGAGCTGGTGAGCATTAGGAAGGCTTGGGAGGATGTTTTAACTAACTAACTAACTAACTAACTAACTAACTAACTAACTAACTAACTAACAGGAATTGTGGCGTGGCCTCATCATTTGGTGGTGAGGATGGCATCATTTTCTTTTATCAATATTGGTTCTACTATGGGTTTGATATTCTACCTCTGAGTACCTTAAAAGAGTGATTTAAGAATCAGCATACCAGTTTTCTACTTTTAGCTCTACCACTAACTAGTTGTATGACTTTTGACGTTACTTCTCTGTGCATTAGTTTTGAGGGATGTAGACATATTCACATAAAAAAAATAGTAGCCCAAGGTCATAGTTATAAGTAAAAGTAATATATATGTAATATAGTGGTGTTATTATAATATATAACCTGTAGAAGCCCCATAATATTTAACATATATAACATATATGTATATATATGCATGTGTGTGTGTGTGTGTGTGTGTGTAAGCTTATATAACATATACATAAGCCCCATGTGAACTTCAGAACTATAGCTCAGCTATGACCTCCTCTCTGAGGCATCGCCCAGGGATCTGAGAAATCTCTGTTCCTTCTTCTGTATCCTATAGTCTTTGATTTGAAATAATTTGGAAATTTCTCTTTCCTGCCAAACTGTAAGCTTCTTAAGGACATGAGACTGTGGCGTGCCCATCCGCCTTTTGTAGCCATGATACTTTGTGCCTGCAAAGTTGTGTTGAGTGCAGCTGATTGACTTAAGTACCTGTGTGTGAGGTACTCAGCTCACTTTGTTTAAAATTTGAACTAGGTTATGAATTATGGACAGAGATTCCTTAAGCAGACAGATCACAAGCTCTGAGCCTTGGAAACGTGTTCTGATGTGAAAGCTTTCTTCAGACCCAGTTTCTTCTGTGTCAGGAGTCAGACTCCACCACTGAATTATCTGGGCATATCTCAGTGGGATTCCCATCCCGTTCTGCCTCTTCTTGCTCCATGCCCCGTCCTTCATTTGTCTCTCCCATCTAGTGGCAGGAGAGAGAGACCTTTTCATTAAACTCTGGTTCCTGTCATTTATCTAGGCTGAACTCACATTCCTCTTGGCTGGTCTGTTTCTCTCATGGGACCTGGGGCTTGTAACTCAGACAGGTTGGAGAGCTCATTGTTCCTGGGGAGATTTGTCTTTGGTAGGAAAGAAGGTCATTACTAAAGCAAAGGTAACCTGAGCCAAGGCCCTTTAAATTTCTACTGGTATTCAGTGTGCATGCTCCTTGTTCATTATCTATGAACCTTTAATGATTTACATGTCTGGGAATTTGTGAGGAAATAAAGTTATAAAACTATCTTTCACACTGAATTAGTGCCTGGCAGTTTCCAAAGGCATTCTTACACTCTATGTTTCTTTTTTAATCATTTTTTTTATTGTTAGTCTATTATAGTTGTCTGAATTTTTTCCCTTTGCCCTCCTCCAGCCATCCCACCCCCCACTCCCACAGTCAGTTCTCACGGTGTTGTCCGCATGTCCATGGGTCACACTCTATGTTTCATGGAACTGGTGCTCCAGCAATAGGAAACAGATAACACCAACTGGATTTTATAGAGAAGGAAAGACAGGTCCAGAGAAGTGGCATGCTCTACCTAAGATCACAGCACATAGTTTTTAAGAGCCAGAGTGAGAGTCTGAGTTGGACTACTCCCAAGTTCAGTGCTCTCTGATCTTGATCCATTCTATCGTTAGTGAAAGGAAGGATGGAAATCCCACTGCACAATCTTCAGAACACAGCTTAAGTTCTCCCACATTGTAGTTGCTCAGTGAATTCATGTTACTGGTTTGAATTAAACTGAGCTCTGGGCTTATTATTTGGTTTTGTAATTGTCTTAGAACAGGTCTCAATTGGCTTTATGCCTTAGCTCTTGTCCATTGTTTCATAGCCTGCCGCACTCTGTTCCTCCCTTCTTTCCTTTCATCCCTTATCTACTTATTTGTCCAGATACCATTCTTATGAATCCTACCATGTAACATGCACCATGCATGTGGGAAGATTCCACCTCTGTGGGATCGTTCACAGTCTAGTGAGAGAGATGGATAAGCACCTTGACAGCAGTGATTTTTGGTATCACTGATGATCCGTGAGCAACATGAGAACATGCTTATATCTCTCTGGTTTACCAAGGTGTCCCAGTGGTAAGAAGTGTGTTCTATAAGTATTTGTTGGCTGAAGAGACTGAGAGTCCCAGCTCTAAGTATCACTTAACAAATATTAAAAATAATTGTAGTCAGTCTTTCACCTACAGAGGGATACTCAGATGGGATGGTTGGGTAGACTTTGGCTTGGGGTAGAGATGGTAAGCTGAAGAGTCTCACTCATCTCTCCTGCCCAGGGAGTTTGCCCGTTGGAAGGTGAGGAACACAGCCATCGAGAGGAGAGACTTGGTCCGTCATCCAGTGCCCCTCATGCCGGAGTTTCAAAGGAGCATCCGCCTGCTTGGCAGGAGACCCACCACTCAGCAGTTCATCGACACCATCATCAAAAAGTACGGCACCCACCTCCTCATTTCTGCCACCTTGGGAGGTAGGTCAGCAGCCACTGGTCCATAGTCTTGTCGTGACTTTGGGTCTGGGATGGAGGGGAGGATGGGATGACCTGGGATCAGAGCTGAATTTAACATCTCTGCCCTGGCACATCACTCAAGAGCGTATATTGCCAGATAAGCCAAATTGTCTTGGTTCTTGTGATCATGTCAGAGCCGTGCATTCTGTTTTCTGGGACAAGCTTAACTTGACAGCTCACTGTCTTTTGTAGAAACACAGCTTCATCTTGGAATTAGCTCAATTTGTTGGGAATGCTTAATTTGGTTATTGTCTTATTCCCTTTTGGAATGTAGTCTAATCTGGGGAAATAATTAAAATTCAGATGTTGTTTAGAGAATTTTTTTTTGTTAATGTAAGTCTGCTTTAGGGACTCATAACTTGAGTTTAGCATTTTACAAAGGGAGTATCATTTGTATCTTCTGTGGACTTGGTATGTGTTACTAGGAAGGCAGACTCACTGCTCCACCCTGCTCAGCCTTGTCCATCCCTCCCATGAGGTCTAGTCAGTCCGTAAGGGAGTAAGGAGAAGAGGGGAGGATAGAAGGGAAATAAAGAAATGCAAAATGAGGGAGGGAATGGTAGAGACTAATGCATTTAGGTGCTTATGGATCTTGTGGGCATGCATCGTTTTATATTTTAAGCCACAATCCCTTGGTTATCAGTTTTCTGCCACAGTGATGTGGTTCACTAAAGGTTGAGAAAGCCCCTTTGGTGGTGGAGCATCATGCCACCTACTCAGAGAGCTGCCTTTGGGTATGGCTTATGGCAGCTAAACAAGAGTGGTGTATCGACGGAGGCAGGCTGGGCGGGCTGGGGTGTAACTAATTGTACCAGCTGATCTTCTCCCTCACAGGAGGGGTGAGCACCATGAGTTGGACTAGTTCATACACACTTTAGGGAGGAAGTAGCTGTTCAGCACGACAGGAGTTGCCCAGGTGGAAGGCAGGTGTGAAGCTTTCTAGGCTCAGCACACAGTGTATGTTTTGAGGAAGATTGGATTACGAATTTGGTGATGTGAGGAATGTGAATTGGTTTGGCAAGTTTACTCTTTCTTATAAGAATAGCCACTACTTACTACGTATTTGCCCACAGTAGGCATTGCACATTGCCTTTAGTCCTCAAAAACTGCACCTTCGGTCAAATTTTCTGTATTTTATTGATAAGAAAGTTGAGACTCAGAAGCATTATGGCTAGTAAGTGACCAAGCTAAGTTTTGGGTGTGTGTTTTAAATTCAGTTTAGGTTTTTCAGTCCACAAAGTCCGCATTAGTTTGTGACCCAGCACTGGCCATGTCTTTAACCAGCTGATTCATCCACTGACCCACCCATTCCCCAGAACAACCAACCAGTGTATATTTGTTGCGTGCTACTAGTCAGAGATTAGGTGAAGTCGGACTTTGAATGTTAAATATCGTTGCATAAATTTCATTCTCTTGTAAAGTGAAAATGAAATCACTCCCACAGTGAGTGTTGCATTAACCTGTGTGTTTTTCTGTGAACTTCTCTGACTTCTCATTTTACCTGAAAAAAAAATATTATTGCGACCAATCCAGTTCTTCCATTAGAGGCTGTGTTCTGTCCGGGTCTCTGGAAATCCCAAATAACTAAGACCTTTGTTTTGCAATGAAATATATTTTTAATTTCTCCAAGGCAAGGCGGTGCATTATTCACAGAGCCTTGTTCTTCTCCTGTTTCCACAGCACAACATTTTAAAATATGCAAAGCTTTGGACTGAGCTGTGGTTTTGGACAGCAGGCCCTAGATGTTAACTCAATGTGGAAGACTGAGGAAGGGGAGGGGAAAAGATCAACCACTGATTGAGCATAATGTGCCAGAAACCCAGTGACGTCCTTCTCATGTTATCATTTCTGTCATTCATTCATTCATTCATTCATTCATTCATTCATGGAAGAATATTTCTGAAGGGCTTCCTCATGCAGTGGGAGAGAAGGGAGGTGGTAAGTTGTAGTGAATGAGAGGGCAGGCTCTGGAGTTGGATTGCCCGGGTTCCAACCCTGCCTCCTGCTCCTCCCCAGGTTTGTGTCACCTTGCCAAGTCCCTCTTCCTCTAAGCCTTGGTTTTCCCTTGTGTAATGAGAAATAGCAATAGTACTTAATTTATATTGTGAGGATTAAATAAAATGATGCATCAAAAGTATTCAGTGTGACCCTAACTGGTGTGGCTCAGTAGATTCAGCACCAACCTGTAAATGGAAAGGTTGCTGGTTTGATTCCAGGTCAGGGCACATGCCTGGGTTGCAGGCCGGGTCTCCAGCTGGGAGCATAGGAGAGGCAACTGATGGATATTTCTCACACATCTGTATTTCTTTTCCTCTCTTTTTCCTTCCTTTCCCCTCTCTCTAAAAAATAAACAAAATCTTTTAAAGTGTTCAGTGCAATGTTTTGCACCTAACAAATTTTTGCTATTGTTGCTGCTATTATTATTATTAATATTATTATTGCTATCATTTAATGGAGCTAAGGAACATGGAGACTCGGGATTAAAGCCCATTTGTAGCACTCACTGGATGAATAGGAGACATTGAGAAATTAATTTTCCCATCTGGATATGAGTTTTCTGGTCTAAATAGAAGGAGGTGCAGAAAATTTTATTCTCTATAATTCTTCCTGAGAAGAACACCGTATTTATTTAGGAGAAACACTTTGATAAGCTATTTGAGGTGTCAAGTGAGTTCCTAGGGGCACACTCAGACAACAACGATGACCCGCAAACTGTCACATGTGGGACAAGTAAATGCACTTGTATGGCTCCCGAGGGAGAGGGAAGTGGAAGAAAGTGGAGTGAGAAAGAACAAGTGGAGGCAGTGGGAGGGCTGACGACTAAGACGTATCCATGGGATCCTCAACTTTTCAGTGAAATCTCTTCAACTCCTAACATGCTTGGTATGAGTGATTTTCTTACGGAAGCGGGTGAAGAGAAAGTTGGGGGGTCTAGGTTGACACACAGGAATATGAGTTTCCCTTAGTCCCTCGGAAGATCATATTTTGGCCCAAAGAAAGCACTTGGAGCAGATATCTGTGTGAAGTGTATGATTAAGCTTACATGCATGCACAGACAAAGGTGTGCAAGTGCCCACCTGTACCTGGACATATGTCAATCTATATGTGCACATACATACACACTCAGTACACACACACTTCTCATTGGACACATGCATATGGATGCAATGCCCACACACATGAGCATATGTGAGCTTGCACATGCATGTAAATATGCATATATTTCACGAATGCCTTCTTATGCATGAGGCTTCGAGTTTTTGTACTTGTGTGTGTGTTTGTGGGTGTACCCATTGTTTCCCACCCTGCGTTTTGGGACATATGCCCTTCTCTAAGAGGAGGGCTGAGAATAAAGCCATGGGGGTCAGAAGGAAAGTGAAGCGGGGTGCCCCAGAAACCTGCAGTTCAGACATCTCCACCCTTATCTGGCGGCAGTGTCCCCTATTGACCCAAAAGGTCAAATGATCAGCTTCCACCTCAGCCCCCATCCCCATGCATCCTGGTCCCACTTTGTCCTTCCTTGAAAGTTGTGCTGCAGAGCGAGAAGCGAAGTCCCCTTGAGGACAGAGACCGAGGAAAGGCCTATGTGGGGTGAAGAGGCAATTTGCAGGAATGCCCAAATGGGAAAGCAGCTCTAAACAGAACATTCTCTTAATAAACAAGAAATTAAGTCTTAATAATGCAGTAAGAATCCCATTAACCCCTCTTGATCTAAGGCTTGCTGCTGCCAGTTCTCAGTCCAGAGGGAACAGGCTTGTTTCACCTCCTCTTTCACAGGCCCCTTAGAGAGCCTGAGCTGACACTTGGAATATTTATTTCCTCTGCCGCTTGTTTCTAACTTCTAGCCTATTCACTTATTTAATCATTTACCTTTCCACCCATCTATCTATTCATGTACCCATTCAATCATCTATTCACCCATCCATCCATCCACCCATCCATTTATCCTTCTAATGATAACTGAACATGTGCTCTCAGTCTGGCCTAGGAGAAACAGATTGAGTCCTTGTTCCCCTAGGCCACCACTCACCACTCACCATTCCTGAACTCAAAGTCTCATTGTATATGAAGTCATTGTTAAGTCAGATCTACTTAGGTTTCTATGGAGTTCAAAGGATGCAAGATCACATCCTCTTGGATAACCAGTGAAGGCTTCAAGGGAAACTGCAAACATGAGTATCTTATTCTGAACCCAACTCAGAGGCATAGGGAACCCAGAGATTAATTTTGATGATGATGAATCTTCTTATTGGGAGGTTGCAGTCTAGTCATTGAGGCAGATATGTCAATCAATAAACACTGTAGGATTGAATCATTTCCATATTCATCCGTTCATCCAAAAAGACTGTGATAATTTGTTAAGCATATAACACATACCCACATTGTGCCAGGTAATAACAATGAAGCGATGAAAGACTCTTTCATCCTCCCAGATGTCACAGCGCTTCTCTTCTAGTGACGGAGTCAGCTGTTGAACCAGCTAGCACCAGAAAATGTGACAGGTGATGTATCAGAGAGATAAGAGGTGGTGGGAGCAGGGGGTTAGAGTTCTTAATCAGTGTAACAGTGGAGGATTCAGGGAAGACTTCTCAGAGAAGGTATTGTCTTAGGTGACTGCTGAGGGATGAGTAGAAGTTAGCAGGAGAAAAGCAGAAAAGCAGCCTTCAAACAATGAGAGAAACAGGGTGCATTTGTGCAGGATAGAGCATACCTAGAGAGTGGCGGGGGGCAGCTAGAGAGATGAGACCAGCAGGGCCCTGTGTCCCACATTAGCAACAGGGAACAGGCCCCCTTCTTCCAGCTGCATCCCACGCTGTGTATCCCTATACCTTTGCTGTTCACTGACATATTGAAATGGTCCCCGTTTGTCTCTCTTTTCCGAGACCTGTGTCGTCCAGGAGGAATGAAATGTGTGTCACCATGTGAGCCACACATGCCATTTTAAATTTGCTCACAACCACATTTTTCAAAGTGGAAATAAAAAGGGGAGAATCAATTTAAAAATATATTTCACTTAACAATATTATCACTTCAACATGTAATCAATAGAATAAACAACTAGATATTTCATTTTTTTTAACATTTGGGAATATTTGCGGCGTAGCTTATACCTACCGTGCATCTCAGTTTGGACTGGCCATGTTTCAGTGCTCAGTAGTCACACTTGGCTGGTGGACAGCAGGCGCCTAGTCACTTAGCGACTCAAGCATGGGGACAATGTCTTATTCATTTGTCACCCCAGTGCCTGCCAAAGTGCTCAGCACACACACAATGGCCAGTGCCTGCTGAACTAAATTGAATGGACAAACAAGCTCGTGACAGAGACAGGGAAAATGACTAGTCTCTCCTGGGGTGAGGATGGGGTTGGGGAAAGCTCACCAGGAAGGCGATGCCTGAGCAGGTTCTCAGGGGTGTCTACAAGTTGGCCAGGTCAAGGACGGAGGAGGGGTAGTAAGAGCAGGTGACATGTGAATTGGGCCCAGAAATTTTGATAGGATGTCAACAGCCAGACATTTAGGGCAGAGACAGAACGGCATTCCATGCAGGGGGGAAAAAAAGCCAAGGAAAGCCTGGGAAGATTGGTAAGAATAAATCATGGGGGCAGAAGACTGGCGTGGATAGGACAGGGAGAGAGACGGCACTGCAGAGACAGGTGCCTGTGGGGACTCTGGCGATGGAACTGTGCTCTAGAAGCTGTCATGGAGGGATCTGAGGCAGAGGAGTTAACCTTTGGGTCAGGACTGTGCCCACTTCCCACGATAGCCACTGCCCTTCTGAAAGTAAATTGTTTTTCTCTCCAACTGAAAAAGCCATCAGCATTCTAAAGAAATTTCAGTTATCTTAGATTTCAGGCTTTGTCCTCCAAAAGTATTGATAGTGTTTGGCCTGGCCTGTTTGGCTCAATTGGTTGGAGCATCGTCCCATAACCAAAAGGTTGTGGGTTCAATTCCCTGTCTGGTTGCAGGTGCGTGTGACTCCTGGTCTGGACATGTGCAATCCCCGGTCTGGGCGCTTACAGGAGGCAGCCAATCGATGCTTTTCTCTTGCATTGATGTTCTCTCTCTTCCTTTCTTTCCCCCTTCCTCTCTCTCTAAATGCAATGAAAAAAAAAAAAAGTAGGTCCTCAGATGAGCATTTAAAAAAATAGTATTGATGGTATTTGTTCCTTGACTACCCTATTGTATTGGGTTGATTAGATGTAAGGTTAAATCTCGTACAACTGATGGTTTACGGTGATCAGATCGTGGTAGTTAGCCCTTCCATTGTGCTGTGTGCCGGCCAGGAGTCAGGCACTTAGGTGATTAGCTAATGTAACCCTGTGACAACTGTGTGAGGTGAGTGCAGTTAGCGCCCCAACTTTACACGTGAAGAGCCTGAAGCGTGGAGAGGGTGAGTAACCTGCTCACACAGCTGCTAATTCAAGTCCAGGGCCTTCTTTTTCCTATTCCAAATGATTTTTGATTGCTACAATGCGTGAGACACTGGTACAGGGACTTTACATGTATTAACTAATTTTTTTCTTCTTAGTAACACTGTGGAGTAAATGCTATTCTTCTCCTAAGCTTGTTAATGAATAAACTGAGGAACAGAGAGTTTAAGAAATGTCCCCAGGTTCACTGTTAGCAGAGGATGAAGCCAGACGCACAATGATCAGACCTATTTAGTTGGTGTATCTGGAGCTTCCTGTCTGAAGTTCTGGTGCAACATCTTGTTATGCAAAATAAAAGGCCCCATAAGGTAGTACTGTTATTAATCAATTTACAATTTGCATATGCATGTGTTTCTAAGGAAAACTTCATGGAGTGAAATGTGGAAATTTATATATTCATCTCTCTCTGTCTTTCCTCGTCTCCCTCCCTATACCGAGCTTTGTTGTCATCTCCCCTCTCTCTGAGATGTAACCTCTTTTCCATGATACTCTCAGAAACACCGTGCCTGGTATCTGTAGGTATTTAAGAATAGAAAAAGATGAATTAATTGTTTACTGACTATCTACTATATGCTAAGCATTGGGCTTTGTAGAGAGGATAAAGAAGTGGCTAATTAGACAGTGTCTGACTTCACAGAGCTGACAGTTTAGATTTTTCTCTATAATCACGTGATTTTTTCTTTCTGGATATCTTTCTGTAAACTATGTCTTTATCTATCTATCTATCTATCTATCTATCTATCTATCTATCTATCTGTCTATCTCTTTAGCCATCCATCCATCTGTCTGTCTGGGAAGGGGTAGCAGAAGGAGAAAGAGAGAAAGGAAAGGAGGAGGGAAGGAGGGACGAGGAGAGGGGACAGATGAGAAGAGGAGAAGGAGGGGCTGGATGATGAGAGGTAAATAGCGGAGGAGAAAGGAAGGGGAAGGGAGCGTCTGTGGCACAGGTTCCACACACAAGGCCCATGGGCTGAACCCTGCCCTCCACCTTGTTTTATCTGGCCCGGCACCTTGTTTCTACCTGGCGGCAGCACCTAGCTCTCGCTTAACTGTTTAAGGAGTAGTTACATTTACACAGTCCTAAAGTTACATTCGGCCCTTTGAAGGCAACTGCAAGGCTGATGTGGCCCCCAGTGGAAATGAGTTTGATGCCCCTGGTCTATGGTGAATTCATCCATTTACAAGAGACTGAACCTCAGAAACAGGAGGTGAGTCATGAGGTGATGCTGGTGAGAACTATGGAGTGGATTAGTAGGGACCGCACCTGATTTTCCATGATCCTTGTTTTAGAGGAGCTTGGCATGCATAGCCACCTATGCACTCTTTCTCTTTCCTTGTGCTCTTGATTTTAAGTGGCGGAAGAAAATTTGGGCAAATGAGTGGGAAGTTGGGAGGTGTTTTAGTTTCCACACTCTGGAGCTGTTCCTCCCACCCCAAAGCTGGACAGGCTGCCTGAGCTTCTTTCCTTTTCATGCAGGGGAGGAGGCCTTGACCATGTACATGGACAAAAGTCGCCTCGACAGGAAGTCAGGGAATGCCACTCAAAGTGTTGAAGCTCTGCACCAGCTTGCATCATCATACTTTGTTGACCGTGATGGCACCATGAGGAGGCTCCATGAGATCCAGATATCAACTGGAGCAATCAAGGTACAGCTCGAGGGTGGGTCGGGGTGGCAGGTTCCTAAGACAATAGCACCGCAACCCAGGTATTCTGAGAGTTGATGGGCAGACACCATCCCTGGCTTCATATCCATGTACCTAACAGCATACCCTGCCAACCATTCTGACTGATGTTGTCAAGTGTCCTGTAATTACATGAGCACTGTCATTAGTGTGACCATTGATACTGATTTGCTGGGGCAGCCCTGGCTATGGCCACAGCATAATTAGCAACAGTCCTCTCCTGTACTCCTGCTACAGTTCTTCTGTGTGGATGATTTTCAGGCTCTCTTCCTAAGTGAAAAAACTGGAGCAACAATGGATACGTGATTTTCCCAAAGTCACAGAGCTAGCAGGAGTCAGATTACTGAGTTAAAGTAATTTTTTAAGCACCTGTTTTTTTTATCCCCCTCCCCCATGCCACAGATAGAAAATTGTAATCCAAGGGTTAAAGACCTTTGCTCAGGATTTCACAGAGAAAGAGAGTGAGAGAGAGAGAGAACCTCCATCTCTAGACCAGGGATATCTTCTGTAAAGGGCCAGATAATAAATATTTAAAGCTTTGCACATCATATGGTCTCTGTTGCTACAAATCCATTCTGCTGCTGTTGCACAAAAATCAGCCATAGGCAATATGTAAACAAATGGCTATGGCTGTGTTCCAATAAAGTTTTATTTACAAAAGCAGCCAGTCCTTCCTGCTTATGTACACCCTGCTCCTCTACGCCAGCGCTAGCCAGTAGACCTTTCCAAAGGGATGGAAATGCCCTGTGTCTGTGCCGGCTAAGACAATAGCCGCTGGTCATTTGGGGTCATGGAGCCTTTGAAATGTGGCTACTAAGGAACTGAATGTGTAAGTTTATTTCATTTTAATTAATTTTACTTTTAATAGCCACACTCAGTAGAGTAGCTCTAGACTTTTTATTCATTGACTTACAGCACAGGAATGTTAAAAAAATACATTCCATTTTAAATGCAATAAATTCAGGGATCAACTTTATAAAGAGAATAAGGGAGGACATTTTTTTTCATTTAATTGATTAGTACTTCTGAGGATTTCAATGCAAATATTTTGCATCTCAATATTTTTACAACCAGATTATATCTGCTTTTTACTTCTCAATCTCCAGACATTTTTTTTTCTTTCCTGAATAAAATGCAGACCTAGCCTTACATTAAGACTTTCAAGGATATCTCTAGGGAAAAAGTGTGTATGTGCGTTGGGGGAGAGCAGCGACGGGGGGAGACTCAGGCAGATGAGTCAGCAATTGACCAAAGGGAGAGAAAAATGTGGGAGGGAGAGTTACTGAGGAGCCAGCGAGGAAGAGGAGAAATAAATCAGATCAACAAACAAAGAGACACTTCTCCGAGAAGAATTGCCTGTATTGGGGGATTATGTTGTTAGAGTACTCGGCACAGGGAGACAGATCTTTATGAAGCCATCAGAGTCAGAGTGAAGCAAAGGCCTGGTTTTTATTATTACCACACGGTTCTCTCCCCACCGGACAGGGCGCGGAATTGAGATATTGAAGCCTGTCACAAGATAATCCTCTTTTGTGCCTCCTGCATGGGCAGCCTGCCTCCTTCTGAGGCCTTTCGCAGAGAAACCACACAGAGGCCCCTCCAGAAGCCATTCCTACAGGACCACAGCTTTCCACACTCAGTCTGGGACTTTGGTTTTCCTTAACATTTCTTGACTCTCCCTCCAACCCCAGCTGACTAGCAGGGGCCTCACTGCCAGCTGTGTGCAACAGGACAGCTGACCCAGGTGGGGAAGTTTTGCCCATGGTTTCCTTTTTTTTCCTAGGTCACTCATTAACAACTATGTTCTAACAACCCTGTTATTCTGTTCAAATAATAATAAATCATTTGTTAAAAACTCCAAAGCGAACTGCCCTCCATTTATTTACCATTTCCTAAATGCTAAACACTTCAAACATACAATCCCTTTCCCCGCTGAGGTGGGTGAGTATTACTAACATTTTATAGATGGGGACGTTGAGGCTGAGAAAAGGAAGTTACAGACCATAGGCTTCTCAGCGGCAGAAAGGCAGAGCTGGCATTTGGAGATCCCTGTGGCTGCTTCCCAAGCCATCACTTCCTACAGCACTCGCTGCTATGTCTTGGTAGCTGGGTGCAGATCTCACAACAGCTCTGTAGTGTCTGTGTTAAATAGTGGGAAGTGAGGGCGAACGGGATGAAGGAATCTCTTCTCATACTAAACTAGTCCTGTTTCCAAGTTATCTTTCTGAACAGCCATCCGCCTATTATCCACCACCTCACTTATTCTAAGACGATGTTTTAGAAACCCGCACCGTAGGACCCGGATGTTTTGTTCTGTGGTGGTGCTGATTGTGCTCCTTGCTGAATTTTTTTTTTTAAATGAAGATAATTTTATTGTTCTTGCCAAATAATAATGTATATGGATGTAATACAGTTGAAGAGACTTTGGCAGTAAGATGCTCATTTTTGTGTATACGCCATGTATTAGGCACCTACACTCATCATGGCTAGTCTCACAACCTCTTTGGAAAGGATTTACTATCTTCAAGTTAGTGAAGCTAAGTGATTTCCTTAGGCCACAGAGCAAATAAATGGATGAGCCAGGTTTGAAACCGCTTCTCTCTCTCCATGCTTTTGAAAGATACTCTACTGTTCACTTATTAGTTCACATAATACTTAAAGCAGCTTTGTGAAGTGAGTACCGCAAACAGAACCTGGGCGCTCTGGCTGCAGACTATCTGCTTGATCAGCGTGCTAGCTTGTCATCTGCTTGGAGACAGCCAGGCCTGGTCCTTGGCACAGGGCAGATGGCTCTATATGCTGGCTTTGCTCTGCCAGGGGCCAATGTTGCAGGGTTTGTCCCATACAAGGGTGTCTCTCTCACATCTGTCACCTGTAATGTCCCCTCCAGGTCACAGAGACACGCACTGGGCCTCTGGGCTGTAACAGCTACGACAATCTGGACTCTGTGAGTTCCGTCCTTCTGCAAAGCACCGAGAGCAAACTTCATCTTCAAGGTGGGTGCTGGTGGCGAAGGGGGAGGCAGAGGGTGGCAGGGGAGGTGGCCTGGGGGCAGGCATGATGTGCAGGGAGAAAGAAGTAGATGAAAGTCAGGGACACCAATGAAAACTAAGACAGCTATGATACAATTACAAATTTTTAATATAGATAGGACATTAAATTCATGGTTATTAATTAGTTTTTAGATATCAGGTTTAGAAATGTGAGCTTTATCTGATTATTTTGATAAAAATATCTAAAAGGTGTTATTTATAGATGCTCCAGATCTAATATATATTGTAGTTTTATATTATATTATCTGAATTTCCTACATTATGGTGTTTGATTTTCAATGTATTTTGGCAGGTGTTATTTGACTTCCAAGAGTGATAGGGCAGTTTATGAACTTTTTAGTTCTGTGTAATCTCCTTTCCCCGTATTTGTTAATACTGTGTGGTTTCTGTCTATCCCATACACGTGTACACACGTGTGCTTATGCATGCGTATATGCTTTTAGTTGAGTTGATGAATGAGAACACTCAGTACCAGCTGGAGTGGAGAGAGACATTCTCTTAGGCATTGCTAGTGAGATTGTAACAACCAGAAGGATTAATTTTTGCTCTATATAAATATTTGTATTTGTTTAATGTCTATTATATATCAGGTCCATGCTAGGTACTCCATGTGTACTCATGACCTTAGAATAATATACCCTTTAAAATAGTAATTTTACCCTTATTAATTCATGATAAAGTGGAGAGGAGATTGTAGGGAAAAACTAAGAAGGTTCTAAGTACAGATAGTATTGTTTTTAAAAGCATAATTTATAATATCTGAAAAACAATGTAAAAATCTCAATTTTCCACATGAGGAAGCTAAGTGAATGAGTGTAGCATCCATACCACATAACATTAGGCAGGTACCAAAACACTGTTTATAAAGAATTTCCAAGTATATGTGACAATGGTTTGATATAATGTTAATTTAAAAATGGATAGTATCTGATCGAATGTATGGCATGAGGGTAAAGAAGAATAAAAGAAAATAATATTGCAAGGAAACGCGCTGAGATGTGGAAAGAGGTTCCCTCTGGAGGGTTAGGTTATAGATGATTTACTTTGGGTTTGCGGTGCCTTTTCTAACTTTTCTATCATGTATGAACTTTATAGTCAGAAAAAGAAATGACATGCTTTAACTTGGAGCAGACTAAACATGTGACCTTCTGGAAAGGTCTGTGATAAAGGTGATTGTGAATGTCAGTGGGAGGAAAGTTGGGTTGAGATTGGCAGGTAGAGTTAAGCAGAGCTTAATATGACTTTTATCTTCTGGTTCCTTGGCAACTGTTTGATTCATGCTCCTGTTATGGCAGATGGTTGGAAAATGGTTCGGGGAGAGCTTGGAAGTGTCACTGGGGAACAATGAATGAAAGTCCTCGGGGAAATTCAGACCAAGAAAGTGGTTTAGTGTTAAAACAAAACATATCCTCAGATACAGGAAGAATAACCCTGCCTCTTTAGTGGAGAAAAGAGTAGACAGATGAGCTTAGTAATGCCTAGTAGGAAAGTCAGAACTGCCTTGGGTATGCCAGTGATACTAGTCGTTCCTGTGATACCCAAGTGACCTTAAGGCGCCAGCAGGCTTTGAGTCCAGGAAGTTCGGTTCAGTCCGCGTTGATCACCCTGCTGTGCTGTTAGAGAAGGAGAGACCTGTGAGTTATAATTGGAATATATTTAGAACAGATTCACAGGATGTTACTAGGAAGTTATTAAGATCATGGGGGCATTTAGAGAGGCTGATTTACCATGAAACTAATGAAGCTTGAGGTCCAGGGTTCCCTCACCTTTTAAGTCCTTGGACTTTCTCATTCTAAATATACACTTTCATATCTAATTTTGAATTACTTTTTTCATGAAGCAACTAAAGTATAAGTCTCATTCCCCCAAAACTCAGGTCTACCATTTGGTTACATTATAGAAATATGTTATTCACAAAAAAGGAGCTGTGAGCTTTGTCTTATTCTAGATGGGTCAGAGCACATCTGGGAGGATTGGATTCAGGTCTGTGCATCATACCTCAAGAGGACATTAAGAAACTACAATGTGCCTGAAGGAAAGTGTCTTATGATAAATAGCCGAGGAAGGTTGACTTGGAGCAAGAGCACTTGTCTGCAGATATCTAAAGGATTGTCTTGCAGAAAAGATAGTCAAATTCATTAATACGGATTAAATGGGCTAAACCTGATCTACTTAGAGGAAACTACAAGGACCCCAGCTTTTAACGGAGATAAAATAGATCTCAGTTTAAACTCAGTGTAAAATAGATTTTCTAGTGCACATTCATGCCAAACCTAGAATGGCTGACTGAAGTATATAGTGCCTCTCTTGAGTTATGCATAGATGACATTTGGTCAGAATGTAGTGGAGATTATTTAATCATCATTCCATTGGGTGGGGTGATCGAAGTTAGTGGTCCTTAAGACCTTCTCAATACTAATGTTTCTAGTGTTTTATGAGGACTTTTCTTGAGACTGGCTATGTGCCAAACCCGGTGTTTCACCAATGGGCATATGGACACAGATCAGTTTGGTTCAACTCACCCTGTACAGGGCGGGGCGAAATAAGTCTACGCTTGTGAGTGCATGAAACACAGAGTTTGTTCTTGTGTTATTACTTATGAATTATTGTAGTATTTCCCATATGAACAACTGCAAACCTACTTTTGCCTACCCTGTACATATTTTTTAAGGGCCCGTATTAGCGTCAAGCTTGGCACAAGGATACAGGAGTAGACAAGACTCGTTTCTACCCCAAGGAAATACAGTCTAACAGAGAAGGTGGACTGAAACAATAATGGGCATAGTGCGTTGTGATGGAGAAAAAATATGAGGGTTTTATAATACCAGTCAGCACGGGGACTTAATTTACTAGGGAGTCAGGAAAGTTTTCTTGCTAAAAGTGATGCGTGGGATGAGACCCGCAGGATGAAGACGAGGGCAGGGTCGTGGATATGGAGGCAGACAGAAGAGTCTTTATGAAGGGGCGTTTGAGGAACGGAGAAAGTCTTAAGAGGTCAGAGCTGAGACATCAGTGGTGAGAAAGGCAAAGCGATCCTTCACATTCTGGAAGGTCTCTGCAGCACGTTAATGAGTTGAACATTAATGTGACAGTAATGGGCACCATGGAAGGGTTTTCAAGAAGGAAATAGCCTGAAGAGATTGATCTTTTGGAAGACCATGCTAGCTTTTGTGTGAGGTCAATTAATTAGAGAAGGATAGGTTACAGACTGGCGGCCAGTTAGAGGCTATTGCGGTACTTAAGATGAGATGTCACAAATTTAGACATGGTGGTAGCAGTGGGGGTGAGAAAAATAGACCAATTTTAGAGTTATTATACTTAGGAGGCACCATGACCAGGTTTTAGTAAAAAGATCATGAAGAATTTAGATAATTGAGTGAATAGAGTGTGGGAATGAGATAGAGAGGATGGACAGGAAGATACATATGATTCAAGGTAATATGTAATAGAGATAATGGAAGTAATGCATACTATTATGGAGGTCCAGAAGAGGGAGTAATTCATTCCGTCTGCCTAGGTAGAGGAATCATGGGGAAAAAAATGGTATCTGAGGGAGAATAATCTTCTCGTGCTGGAAGGTAAAAGAAAAAAGCTCCATAAATATAAGACAGAGTGTATGTATCTTCTGACTTTGCAGTAGTCTGATATTTATTCAGCAGAATACAAAAAGCACTAAGTATGAGGGAAAGATTGAATAATTGAACCACATTGAAATTAAAAATTTCTGTTCATCAGAAGCTGCTATTCATAGGATGAAAATGCAAGCTACTGAGTAGAAGGAAATATCTATGATATATGTATCTGACAGAGAACTCTTTGCAAAACATATAAATAACTCCTAGAACCAATAAGAAAAAGACAGGCAATCCAGTAAGACAAGAGAATGGGTAAAAGATATGAACAAGCACTTCACAAACAAGAATATCAACGCAGCAAATAAACATTTGAAAAGGTAATTAACTTTTCTAGTCCTCAGAAAATGTAAATTAAAACCGCAGTTCAATATCATAACACTTCGATCAGTCTGGCTCAAATGAGAAACACTGATAATATCAAGGAGTGACAACGCGGAACCATGGGAACTGAACACGCATTGCGTGGGGTAGGGGGAATAAATGAGCGAGCGTCACTGTTTTTGGAAAACTCTTTTTCAGTATTTACTAAAACTCAGTATGCCCTCACTGTTGGACCTAGCAATTACAGCTCCTAGAAATACGCCCAGCAGAAATGTTACCTATGTTCACCAAAGACATGTATATTCATAGCAACTTTATTCAAAATTTCCAAATGGAAGTAGGCCCAAATGCCCATCAACAAAAAAATGGATAAATAGTCATACATTCACATAATAGGCCACAACACAAAAATGAGAACAGAATAAATACCCTCTCATGAAACAATATGGAAGACGCTCATGGAGAGAATGAGTAAAAGAGCCAGACAAAAATGAGTGCACACAGTATGATTCCATTCCCATACAGCTCAAAACTAGTAAAAACAATTACATGGTTTTAGAATCCATGGAGCACTAACTGTTGGGGAGAACCAGAGATGTTACTGGAAGCATTGGTGATGTTCTGCTGCTCAATGTGGGTGGCAACACATGGGTGTGTTTCCTTTGTGAAAACGTATAGAGCTGCACACATGTGATGTATATGCATACGTTTCTGTGCATGTGAAATGCAGCTAGTAAAAAATGTATTTAATAATGTGCTCCATCTTGACATCCCCTGGAAATAAAAAAACATGAATGCAGCAGGGTCATCAGAAAGCAGCTGGTGGTCCAGCCCCGCAGGAGGGCAGGCTGTATGCACTGAGGATAGGCAATAGATACTGTTTACTCAGCTCTGCCTTATGAGACTGGGACTGTGCTAATTTACTGTTATTATATTTATATTTATTGTAACTTAGACTTGTTTGTATTGTGTAGTTGTATTTATTACATTTTTAATCCTCACAGCATCGCTATGAAAAAGGCATAAATAACATCCCCGTTTTGTAGGTGGGGAAGCGTGGTGGAGGGGGGCAACTTTAGAGCTTCGCCTTCTCTGAATGGCGTTGCTCTGTTCTCTGTTCCTCTCCCAGTTCCTCTGAACAAGGCTGGGAGGGGAGTGTCTGCAGAGGTTCATTTTGGCAGATAGAGATGATAATGAATGACACTATAATGACATTTACCTTGTGGTATTTCATCAAAGTTCCACAAAACAGGGCAAAGGTAGAGAGAAATAAATAGGAAAGAGAAAGAAGAGGATTAGAGGAGACTAAAAATGAGGGGGAAAAAGGATTATAGAAATGATCAGAGGCTATTAGTAGTCAAAGAAGCAACAGCTTCTCGTAGTAATAATGCTAACAGCATAATGATAACTTCTTATTTTTATACTTCTCTCTCCAAGAAGCCCATTGAGCATTTTACTGACATTGTCATGTAATTTAATCAAGTATCCATCTGGTGAGGTATACAGAGAGCAGTTCTGCCTCAGTAGCTCAGTGATGTGGAAAGGGATGCAGAAAGAATATTTTGCTGAAACCTAGGGATGATCCAGAAATTTTTTCATTCATACATTCATATATTTATTTAGCAATATTTGCTGAACATAAACTCTATATCAGATATTGACTTAAGAGCTGGCTATATAGCAATGAATGAGCTAAGTCTCAATGATTTTGGAGCTTTTATTTAGTATGTGGGGGGAGCAGACAATAAACAAGTAAACAAAGAAATATATTTTCTTTACAGTCAGAGATGATGAGGGAACAGGTCATGTAGGAATTTGTAGACCATGGAAAATACCTTTGATATTGCTTAGGTTTAAATGAGAAGCCATTGCAAATGCAGACAGTGGAGTAACTTGACCTGACTTATATTTTAAGTGAATCACAATGCCTATTGACTAGAAGACTATTGAGGGAAAGAATGCATACAAGGAACCTAGTTAGGCAGCTTTTGTGTTTATCAAGGTGAGGGAAAATGGTGGCCTGGACCATGACAGTGGCAGTGGGGGTTGTGAGAAGTGATTGAATTATGGGTATATTTCTAAGTAGTGCTGACATCATTATTCAGTAGTGCACTGAGAAACTTGTGGGTGCAAGAGAAAAGAGGGTGATCCCCAAATTTTGCCTCAGTCAATGCAATGATGGGATTGCCTTGCTGATAAGGTGGAGACTGTGGAAGGGATAAGTTTTGATGGGACATGAAGAATTGGGTTTTTACCTAAGTTTGAGACTTCCATTATATATACAAGTGTATATGTTGAACATGCATTTGGAAAGTCAGAGGAGAGAAGCCAAGATATAAATTAGCATAGAGATGGTATTTAATGATGTGAGATTGGATAGATTACCTTGGAGAAAGTGTAGTTAGAGAAGAGAAGAAATCCAGTTATTGAGCCATGGAGAGTTTAATATTGAAGGGTTTGGATAATGGGATGATAATGAGGAACAAGAAAAGAGAGCTAAGAAGTGGCCAAAGAGGTGGGAAGAGATCCAAGAGGGTATAGTATCTTGGAAGCCAAGTAAAAAATGTTTTTCCAAACAGATCCTGTTCAACTGTGACAAATGCTGCTGATAGGAGAATTAAGATAAGGACTGAGAACTAAGCAGTGGATTTAGCAACATGGGGTTTTTGGTGATCTTGACAAAAACGTTTAGATGGAATTACAGAGATGAAAGCCTGAGTCGAATGTGGTCTAGAGGAAATGAAAACAGAGGACGTGGAGGCAGGTGATACAGCCAACTACAGAGCAGTATTGCAGTGAAAGGCACAATAGCAGAAAGTGATGTGGAATAGGGGAGTTTTCCTTCTTTTTCAGTATGGAAGAAACAAAACTTATGTGCTGGTGGAAATTATTATTCAGAGAGGGAAAAGTCGATTCTGCAAGAAAGAGGGGTGACTTTAAGCTCCAAGTTGAGCAGACAAGAGTAAATAGGGTCTTGTGCATTAATGCAATTGTTTGCCTTACATAAGAGAGCCTGCTAGTTTATCCATAGTGAAGGGACGATGGAAGGACATAGGGGTTCAGAGGTGGCTCCAGGTCACAGATGTGGTAATGGGGGCATTTTCTTGAACTTTTCTTCTGATTGCTTTCCATAGATTTAAGTTGCATCTCTGAAATTAGAATGTTTCTTATAGCCAATGACATGTCATAGTTTAATTGGCAGGCTGTTTTTATCCTGGTGTACATAAAACAGTTATATGTCTCACAGTGAATGACATCTTAGATTCAATGGCATATGGTGTTTTTCTTAATGAAAATAAAAGGAGTGAGGTCACTAGCTGATTCTCAGCTTCTCAAAGAGAAAGTTGAACAGGAAGAAGGTAAAGATCTTTAAAAGATGGGAGGTTAGTCAGTGAGGGGATACGGGATGAAAGGCTGGTAACATGAGGCATCATCTACTTTCTGCACCTCCAGACCGGGCCACCTGAGGCTGGTGTGTTTTGAGAGCCTCCTTCTAATTATTCACGTCCAAACGGTCCATTTCACATATTTCACTTGTTGATCTCAAATTATTTCTCCTCTTCGTTCTTCTCCCTCTTCCTTCTTTCCTCCTCCTTCATTGTAATCCTTCTCATTTTGTTTTCCTCTGTCTCTGCTTGAAACCTCAGCTCCTTTGAGACTAGGCTCTATCTCCTATCACTCATGCATCCAGAATCTCTTTGTGCCTTAAGTGACCTCGGTCCTCTCTTCTATCAAGTTCAGTTCATCTTTCAGTGCCCAACTCTAACATCTAACCCACATCAGGGATCCTTCCTTCTGCAGCCCTTCCTTGGTTCAGCTCATCCCCCATCATTCCTCCCTTCCGTGGACCACTACAATCTTGGCCAAGCTACCCTCCTTGATTCTCATCCCTTCTATTCTCCATCCCCATCACAGACACAAGTGTGGTCTTCTTAAAATCAAATCCATTACTGTCACATTCCTGTTTAAAACCCTTCACTTCCTCAGTAGAGATTTTGGTATAAAATTTAGATTTATTAACTTGGTACCAGGCAACATAATCAAACCCTTGCCTAGCTTCTTGTCTTTGTCTTATTCTGCGGTCCAACACATACTCATATCTGTGTTCCAGATCTATGGAATTTCTTACATTTCACTATGGACATCTTTTAAAATTATTATTTTGTATTACTTTGTACCTTTGTACATCATCTCTTAAATTTCTGGCCTTCCACTTCCTCTAAGAAAGCTTCTCTTACCTTCTCTGCCCAGATTATTAGACACCCTGTCCACCCTCTTCTCTAGAGCTCGCCTCTCTCTCTCTCTCTCTCTCTCTCTCTCTCTCTCTCTCTCTCACACACACACACACACACACACAGACAATCATTCTATTACCAATATGACTCTCCCAATGAAGTATGAATTCCTTGGTGGTAGGGACCCTTTCTATCTCTAGAAAAACATATAGAACTGGGTACACAAGCAGTACTCAGAGTATTATTTGTTAAATTTATTTATGAATGAACGAATGAGTAATTAAATGAATGAATTGCCCAGAATAAGCTCTACTTTCTTAGAAATTTTACACTTCTCATTCCACATCACACTGGATCCAGTTCAGCCTAAAGACCATTCCCTGAGGGCCTACTGTGTGCTAGCCACTATGCTACCTTGCAGGGATAGCAATCTTTAAAGTACACGTGCCTCTTCTATGGAATTAGCTTAGCTATTGTATCTTCCAGGCAGGGGCCATGTCCCTTAATCCTCCAAATACCACCTCTTCTGAAAAACCTCTTTTAAGACTTCTTTTATGGTATAATTTTTTTTTTTACTCATCTTGCAACACATTCACTTATGTTTCGGTTTTATTTCTTCTCTTTAAGAGAGGGTTGTGCCTTGCCAACTTTCTGTTTCATCATATTCAGCACAGTGCCATGGACATAGGAACTCAATGCATGTTGCTGAATTGAATTTTTTGTGCATGATTGGTTCTAAAGTGACACTAGAAGGAGGAAGACTAGGAGGAGGAGGGAAGGGGGAGAAAGAGGAAGGAAGAAGAGGAGGGAAGGCAGGAAAAAGGATGGAGGAGAGGGAGAGAGGGAGGGGAGAGAGGGGGAGGAGAGGGCGGAGTAAGAGGAGGAGGCTCAGGGAGAGAAGCAGCACCAACAATCTCTTTCCTCAGCAGCTAGACACCACAGATGGAGTGAAAATGGTTATCTTCAACATCATCTTGCAACGAGAGACAGAAAGAAAGGAACAGAGAGTGTAGAACTGTTCAGAAAGAACACTCTTTTTGAGCCGCTGCTGCCTCTTAGACATGTGTTGATATCCACTAGCCAGTTTGTCCCTCCCAACTCATGAAGAGATAGGGTTTATCTTCCCCATTACACAAATGTTGAAACTTAGGCTCAGAAAGGTAAAATCTCTTTCCCAAGGTCCTCCAGCTTTTGGTTCTCAGTCACCTGGGCTCCTAAGGCTACTTGTCTTCTCTGGAACAGCTCTGAATCAGGACAACACATTCTATATGCGGGTGGTATGGTAATACGTCCCTGCCCAACTGTAGTGGTAGAAGAAGAGGGGACAGGACATGATCAAGTCTCCTTTTCATAAGCCCCCACCTCTCCGATACCCCTATCATCTCATGTGGCCTTTTGATCTCAGAGTGGACCACCGAGTGACTGGCCAGTGCACCTTGGGATGAGTCCTCCTTAGAATCAGCCCAGGGTCACAGTCGATGGCTTATGACAAAAGTCCTAACTGCCTCATTAGCAGAGGCCTGGGGGGCACTGATGGGAATCCTCATTTCTGCCTTCCCATGATTCTGTCTGTTGGATACAAGAGCAGCACCTTTGTGCCAATGGGGTTGCTGGCTTCCACCCAGCTGCAGGCAGCCAAATATTGGTTTTCCTTTATGAGCCAAGGAGCACTCTGTTCTCTGTGTGGTCAGAAGGGAAAGTAGAGTTCCTCTTGCAGAGTGGATTGAAATGTCAATTAAAGACGCAACCAGAAAACAAAAACAGAATGGGGAGGATCAGGAGAGCACATTGGGCAGCGATAAGAGTTTGGACTGGTTGATTAAGTCTCTGAGCTTCTTCGGAACTTGTAATCTGCAAAACGGGAATAAAAACACCTCTGCCTTGGAGCCATTGTTTTTCATTTAATAGCAAAATATGTAGAAAGCCTCTGACCTAAAAACCAAGGAGGCTGATGAAAAACAATAATCAGAGCTACAATTTACTGGATAATTCTCACATGCCAGGGATAGACCTCATTTTTAATATTCATATCTCATGTACACCTCAACGCAGATCCATTTTCCAGATTTCAAAATTGAGGCTCCCAGAACTTAACTGTCTTGTAGGTAGCAGAGCAAGAATTTGAACCCAGGTCCACTCAACGCCAGTGCTCTTAGACTGTACACTATATTATTTATCAACCTGGAGCATATAAATCATAATCATGGTTTTTATTAGAGAGAGGGTTATAGGTTCTACTAGTAACTTTAGAAAATCTGAAATCTTCCTAAAATTATATGCCAACTTGTGTGTGTGGCTAGGTGTTCCATTTCCGTAGCTATTCTCATATTCTGCAAAGGATCCAGAACCAAAACAGATCAAATGCCTTTTTAACAGACCCTTAGTGAGGCCTTGCAGTATTCTGGGTGCACAGGGCTATAGAAAGTGCTGCCTCGAACCTGGAGAAATCTGGAATCAATTGGCGACTCAAGGCTTAGACTTGTACAAAGAGGTGGAAATTCTGATGGGGTATATATAGGCTGATGTCGAGAGAAGGGATCTCAGAGGACTTACCTCTCGGGGTGCGGTCATTTGGGGCCACAGCTTTCAAAAAACTCTTGGCTGAGTACGCGGCCGGGAGATCCTGCGTGGTAAATGGTCAGTGTGGTAATATGACCTCCTTTAATAACTGTGTCCCATTCAGTTCCTCATTGAACTCATTGATTGTGCAGAAACCGGCTCCCAAGATGGCGAAAACTGAAATAAATCACTCATGGAAGGTAATTCATTGACTCTGAGAGATATGGTCCCAGTGTATTTTTGTAAGACTAAGTCAGTCCTTACTCCCCACTTCCCCAAATTGTCTCAGTCGGAATGAAGTTCTCCTTTGGCACTGCAAGCAGCAGTTTTGATGTGCCTTTATTATATTTGCGATGCATTCCACCTTGTCTTATGTGCACAGTTGTACATATTTGCTACTAAATTGTAATTAAGAGCCCTGAGAGAAGAAACCATATCCTTTTTTATTTGTTCATTACCTACTTCTTCTTAGTTCTGTGTTTCGTTCTTAGTAGGTACTCAATAAATAGATACTGATTTAAATTTATTTGAACTGTCAAATCAATTCGTTTTGAATCTTTTAGTTTTTATTGTGGTAAAATATACATAACATAAAGCTTATTTAACCATTGTAAAATGCACAGTTCAGTGGCATTAAGTATATTCACACTGTTGTGCAACTATCATCGCTATTTAATTCCAGACCTTTATTGCCACCCCAAATGGAAATTCTGTGTCCATTAAGTGATCATTCCCCATTCCTCCCTCTATTCAGCCCCTGGCAAGTACTAATCTGCTTTCTGTCTCTATGGATTTGCTTATTCCGGGTATTTCCTATAAATGAAGTAATACAGTGTGTGTTTTTATTGTGTCTGATTTCTTTAACAAAATGTTTTCAAGGTTCATCCATGCCGTAACATATATCAGTACTTCATTTTTTCATGGCTGACTTAAATTTCACGTACGGTTGTGCCACATTTTGTTTATCAGTCATGGGTTGGTGGACATCAAGATCGCTTCCACCTTTGTGAATGTTGTGAATGTTGCTCTTATGATCATATGTGTACACGTTTTTGTGTGAGTACCTGTCTACAAACCTTTTGGGTATATACCTTAAGAGTGAAATTGCTGAAGAATATGATAATTTGATCTTTTGAAAAAGGTTTGGTGCAACAACAAGCTTATTCTCTGGTAGATCACATGCGTGCACTGTTGGCTTCCTCTCGGGGGACTGCCAGGGCGTGGCTGTGTGACTGGTGGTGCTGTCCCGTGGGAGATACACTCTTCTCGTCTAGTTGACATTGAACTCGGCCATAGGATTTGCTTTGGCCAATGGAATGTGAGAGAACAAGATGCATGCCTCATCTTAGCAGATACTTCAGGCGACATTGCCTTGGCTTCTTCTCTTTTCTCTCTGTTACACGAAAGGCATATGCCGGCGAAAGGCTGCTCCTTCAGCCTACATCCTAAGAGGAGAAGACTTCTGGGGAAGAGTCAAAGCCCAGCCAACATGAAACGTGAGCAGTAAACAAACCTTTGTGGTTATAAGCCACTGAGAATCTGAGGTTATTTATTTCCACACAGTAACTTAACAAAAGCTCAGTGCTCCTGAAGCACTGGATTAAATGGCATAAACCACACTCATTCACTTACTGCAGTCCTTCTCAGTGCCTTAACTGTGCTAATGTGGACTATGAGTCTCAAGAGGTGGATTAAATACACAGAGTTTCCTGACTGTATTTGATTCTGGATACATTTGCAGATTTATGGTTCTGTGGCATACTACTCGGCTAATGCTGGACTATACATGCCATTTGGGTTCATTCCAATTCCCTTGACTTGTGAGGTTAGAAATCACGTCTTATTCATTTTCCATATCTGTGACATCTAGGGCAAAACTCAACTTAATAAAGTGATGAGGGAAAGGACTTTCCAAGTAATTGCTGAATCAAGCAGTTTTATTTTTGCACACCTACTATGATCTAGCACTGTGCTTGGTATCTTGGAAAGAATGCAGAGAAATATTTTTAAAAACATCTGTAGTCCCCAAGAATCGTGATTGATAGCTATGGATGCAAAACAAATATGTACTGAAATTAGTGGTCAGGTCCTTTCGTATCATCTGAGCACCTGTCTCTTTCACTGCTGAGCTGAAGTTAATATAGCTCCAGGTTTCCAGCTCTGATGTTGGGAAAGCTATCAGGTCCTGCTCATGAGAGAGGGATGGCTCGAGAGAGGTGAGGCATGCTGGGCACAGAGCAGGGAACCACAGTCCTCTCTGCAGTGTGATCTGTCTACGTTCACCTTCCTCCAGACACATTCACTGGTGCCCTAGGCCACCGGGGAATGGAGATGAATGAGGCATTTCATTGCCTTTCCCATTCCAGGAGCTCACAGACCAGGAGGAACATGAACATGGACACACATAGCCATGATGCGATCAGTGTTCTGGTAAAACCTGAGATTTGTGCAAGGTGCTTTGGCATGCCAACAGGGGGATGCCTGAGAAGGCCAAAGGCCTCCAGGGAAAGCACAGAAAACAGATGAGGGAATGATATTAGTTGAACAATGGTCATGTACTAGGACTCTAACATGTGTTACATAATTGATTTTGTTTTCCAATTCATGAGGTATAATTTACATCCAAAACAATTTACCCTTTTGAGGTGAATGGGTTCTGTGATTTGACCAACATATTCAATCATAAAATCAAGATATACCACAATCAAAATATAAAATTGTTCATTTAATTTTGACACCAGCCCGACAACAGAAGCTTTAATGAGCAAACTGAGAACCAGAGCAGTTAAGCCTCTTGGCCTTAAGTTTCCAAGGTCATGCAGTTAATAACAGCTGGGCCAAAATTTGAACAGGAGGGAACTTGGCCCATGGGGACAGAGCCTGTGGTGTGGCAGGGTGTAGCAAAGCAAGGGGGCCAGGTTAGGGAAGAATTCAGAAACATCTGCTGATCTAGGGATTGGGCCATACAGAGTTCTGGGTGTCAGACTTGGATTTTATTGTGCGTTCTATGAAGAAGCTTTTGCATAAATGGAATCAACCTCTTCTTGAAGCTTGAAGGTATCCTTCATGTGGAAATTTTATGAAATTTAATTGTAAAAGTATGTTTACCTCTTTATCCTTGGTGATTTCATACTTTAGACCATTTTCTCTTTTTTAAAGTTTAAATTGTCATTTAGAAGTTCCCTGTCCCTCATACCTTTGTCTGTATGAACCCTCCTCCGTTTTTATGTGTTCATTCATCATGTGTCTCCCTCACTGGAAGGCGAGTTCCATGAGCACAAGGATTTTGTTTCTAGTTTCTGGTCTTTAATCCAGAGCCCAGAAGAGTGCCTGACACATGAAGATCACTAATTGATCTTTGCTTAATAAATGAATGAATGGTGGTACAGAGTAGACTCTTAGAAAATCAAGGTTGAAAGAACCTTAATGAGCAATTAGTTCAGGGGCTGGCAAACTTTTTCAGAAAAGAGCCAGATGGCCTTAGGATTTGTGGTCCTCCCTCCGTTGCTGTTGCAAGTCCTCATCTCTTTCGCTGTGATGTGAAAGCAGCTACAGGCAATAGTTAAATCTCTGTGGTCGTGCTCTAATACAATTAATTTACAAAAACCGTTGGTGGCATAAGTTGGCACCTAGGTCATGGTTTTCCCACTCCTGTGTCTGCCAGTGTAGACCAGGTTATGCTGTGCTAACAAAGAGTCCCTGAATCTCAGTGGTTGGCAAAAAGAAATGCTCCTTTCTTACTGATGCTACAACGTGGTCACAGTCCATGGTGATTCCACTCGTCTGGTGGCCTCAGTATGGAACATTGCTGTTCCCATGGGGATGGGGAAAAGGCAAACTGAGGAACCCACTTGTTGGTCTTTCTCGATTCATTTTGGAAGTTGCACACATCACTTCCACCCCCATTTAATTGGCCAAAGCATGTTATGTGAACTCACCTGAGTTCAGGGCGGAGCCATGCAATGTTTTCAAAGGGAGGACACTGCAGGTAGGGCCACTGAATATGAGTTAGTGACAATCCAATCTACCGCGTGCCATTTGGACGTTGGGTTCTTTAAAGCATTCTCACTGTATCAGCCTTCAAATTCTGCTGAGGAAGGAGTTCTGTACCTACTGAAGCATCTCGTGTCATCGAACTTCAGAGCTTCTGATAATGAAAATGCATCTTTCATCCAAGGGCTCCAAGTCTACTCCTTAAGATCCCACAGAATAGATGATGATACCTTACAACAGAAAAGGTTACTCTCTCCAGAAGAGGGAGCCAGAACCCACCCACTCTTCCCCCAGGTAGCTGCCTTTCTCTATTTCCCAGAGAGCAAATGACCCATCTCGGAAACAGGGCTGAACTTCTGAATGAGATCATAGCCTTTTTGCCCTTTCTGCACAGTTTCACCCGGTGAATTATTGTCTTATTTTCATTCCACTCCAATGAGCTGTCAGCGATGGATACCGTAATTCACAGCAATAGAAACACAAACAGATGGGTAATTGACCTGCATGCCTTCATTACGCTGGAGTTCAGAATGGCTGTTGGAGCCATAAAGTCCTCTATCTGCCCATCTGAAATCCCCAGGCTTTCACAAGGAAGGGGATCAGGATGACTTTTAGCAAAAGGTGTAGTCCTTGTTGTTCTCCCTACTTTGTGCTTTTCAGAAATAGACAGAATTTGACACGCAGAACTTAGCAGGTACAAGACAACAGCTGGGACTCCTATAGGGCTCAGAAGTATCTACAGGGGGCCACATTCTGATGCAGGAACAGGATGGAAAAAATTATATTCAACCAAAATAGAATCTAACCTGGATTTCCCCCCTTCCTCTTAGTACTGTATGAGATCATGCATTTAATATCTAATGAAATAGGTCAGAAAAGAGTAAGTCCATCAAAAAATCATACTATGCTAAGCAATTAGGATATGAACTAAAATAAAATAAAGCTGAGGAAAAACTCAGGAAAATACATGGTCTTTGCTTTGAATAAGACTTCAACTGATCCAAGGTATTCACACACTAATCTTTACTCATGGTAAGCCCTCTGCCTGGAACACGGTGGCTGCCCTTGATCTATTCACGGCCATGCTCAGGTTTCAGGGCTCTGCCCACATCCCACACACATCACCAAGTCTTCCATCATTTCTGCCTCCAGGCTTATTTTCTTTCATCTCCATAATAGATCACTGACATTCAGTATTTGAAATACATTGATCAAACATAGTCTACTACTATGTACCAGACACAGTGCTACTTTTTATGTTTCAATTACCAATTAAGTTTTTGGTCCATTTTTGAAAAATTTTGTGCCTTAGTTTTGAATTGCCAAGTAGTCCCTCTGTGTCCTTAGAAGGTAGGATGCATCTGCTTCAACAATTCCTTACATACCTTGTTGAAGGAAGGGGGAAGAGGCTAAGAGTTCTTACCAGCAAAAGAGCAGAATCATGGTCAGAGAGGAAGGTTGGACTAGAATCTCCAGATCTCAGGGCCACCTTTAGTTTTTGTTGATCTGGTCTTCTTTTCCAGCCATTGCATGTTCCCCAGCCTCACTGAGAAGTCACCACAACCAGGTGCTTGCTTTAGACAGTAATAGTATTAACAGTGTTATTGGAGGTCTCCAGGGATCCTATGTAGGGTGTCCATGAAAGTTCTTGTTACTTTAACAGCCCCCCCACCCCCATAGTTGAAACTCAACAATACAGTGAGCCTTGCCTGCCCACTCCCCCAATATCAGGTATATTCCCTGCCTGTAAGGAGCAAGGATCCTTGACTTTTGTTGCTGTTCATCTAATGAGCTGGCAGATCTCTGCTCTATGTCATTTTTCCCTACAGAGTTGTGATCTTCTCTGAGGCACCAGAACTCTATTTTCTTCTAAGGGAATTTGGAAGGAAGTAGACAAACAAACAAATCAAATGATAAATGTTAATCCAAAAGGAAGGAGATTGTTAAGTCAGTTCTTGGTTGGAAGTTCCATTGCCTGAGACCTTTGCCTATGGTGTTTTCATTTTCTAGCCTATTCTTCCTGTGGATCTTTCATCCCCTAATTCCTGTTAATTCATTGGGTCTCAGCCTAAAGGCCTCTCCTTCTAGGAGAGCCTCTTTGGCCACCCCCACTCTATTCTAGGTTAGCTGTTCTTCCTCTTATTCCCCCAGCAACCTTGTGCTTCTAGCAGAGCACTGTTCTCATTGCATCCAAGCAGTTTGGTTAGTTATGCATCTGTCTCCTTCCTATACTACGAGGCCTGTAAAAGCAGGGAGTTGCCTGTCTCATTCACCCTGGTATCCATGGCAGGGGTGCCTGGCACATAATAGGGTTTAAGTAATATCTGTGGGAAGAAGGGAAGAGAGATTAGAAAAAAAAGAAAAGAAAAGATAGAAAGAAGGAAGGAAGGAAAGAAGGAAGAAGGGAAGAAGACAGGGAGGGAGAGAGCTATCTTGTCTCTTCCTTTTCTTATAAAGGCACTAATCCTATCAGGGAGGCCCCACCCTCATGAACTAATCATGTCCCAATGGCCCCACCTCCTAATACTAGGGGGTAGAGTTTCAACCTAATGAATTTGGGAGGGATGCACACCTTAAGCCCATGACAACCATTGTTTAAGTGGTGTTTATGCCTTTTCTTGGCCTCAATTACTCCTTATAACAGCCCTGGAAGGTGGTTATTGGGGTTTAAACTTCACAGGCAAGAAACCTGAGTTTAGGGAGGCTACAACACTCCCAGAAGGCCACTCTGCACCAGAGCAACTGCAGGAACACTAAGCCAGGATTTTGTCTCAGTTTTCACACTTGCCCACTGGAGAGGTAGGAGGGCCCTCCAGTGTTTCAGGACTCAGTTGGAATTCCTAGATTTGGGTTCTGAGTCTGTTACTGTAGCTGTGGGGCTTTGGGCAGATCACCTAACTCTTCAGTTCTAACATCTTCTAAATCTAATGGGACAACATGTTTTTCTGTTGGGATAAAACTTAGGATAGTTTTGTTTTTTTTTTCTCATTTGACAAATGAGTTCATGTTCCCTACACTGGGCTTGGCCTTAACTTACACTCAGGCCTGTAATGGGAAGGCAAGGCCCTGCTCCCTAAAGCTCACCCTCTACTGGGGGAGATGGAAAAATAAACATGAAAACAAATTAATAAGATAATTTCAGTAAGTAACAAATGAAGCAGATAAAGAGGCATGTTAACATGGGTGGTCTGGGAAGGCCAGAATGCAGGACAAGGCAGAAGGCAGAGTCTGGGAAATAAATATTCTAGGCTCAGGGAAGGACAAGTGCAGAGACTGTCCAATGGGTATGACTGGCACACGGAGGGACTGGAAAAGGACAGGGTGCCTGGTGTGTTCTGAATAAAGAAGAGAAGGTTAGGAGATGAGAGGAAGGAGGGAGGCCAGAAAGCAGAGCTATTTCACTGTGTGCCAGAGAGAAGAAGAAGAAATCATTTCAGAGTGCGGGAAACACAAAAAACATTGCGAGGTACATGTGTTAAACGTGAGGTGGGAGGAAGGACTGAGAGGAGAGTGGGGCAAAAGCAAGAAAAGAGAAGGCGACGTGGGTGTTCCCACATCTACGTTGCCCACTCACTCTGTGGAACACTGAAACATTCCATTTTAAAGTATAACGAGGTTTTTTCTCCCAAAGTATAATGAGATTGAGGGGAAAACATTCCATCTGTTTAGTGTGGGTGAATTGGTGTTCAGATGCAACTCTCAACTCTTGCCTTCCTTGGTTTTGTGAAGTAAAATGTATATGCTTGGCAATAATGGTGGCCTTTTTCTCTCTCTCTCCCTCATTTTCTCAGTTTTCCTTTCTGTGTCTCTGTGCGCGTGTGTGTGTGTGTGTGTGTGTGTGTGTGTGTGTCTTCGGGAACTGTGAGGACAGACTATTCTAACCCAGCCAACAGCTGTATATCTTTCAAGCAGTGGTTCCAGAGGCCAAACCCCCCTCCAAATTATTTACGACTCCCATTGAAGCCTGCCGGATTCGGGCGCCCATCTAGGAGGTCAGCAATGGGCCTCTTTGTTGGACGCAGGTCATCGGGAGACGGGCTCTGGCGGTGACTGCTCTGTGAACCTCCACTGCTGTAGAAATGGTTATGTAACTTTAAAACAGTAATGACATTTTGCAGAAAAGTGCTTTTTAATTGCTATGTCTTCATTATTCTCTTTCAAATTTGCCCAGGAGATTCAGCCTCGGAGACAGCTCACGTGCTCTGAGTTTCCATTTTTAAAGAGCAGTCAGTTTTGCATTTCAGCTTCTCCCACAAGCCCCCCAACCCCCCAAACTTCGTCTGTTTTCCGTTGCATTAAATGGGGTAGGTAATACTGCCTTTTGTATCCTTGCCAAACGGAGAGATGGTTTGACGCAATTTTCTAAAAATGCTCTCCCCAAATTCCTTTTGGGCTGGGACCAAGAATAGAATATTTTATCCCCTACAAAAGGGAGAAAGAAAATGATGAGCAAGCTAGAAAACTAGGACTGCGGGTATAGTCTATAGAATTCCTTTAAGCAACAGAAACTCAACCCTGATCCATAGACTCGGATGCCTATAGGGGATAGGGATCAGCTAAAAATAAATTTCGCTTTGGAAGTGAAAATTGTGATACAGATAAAATGACTCAATAATGCATACTCAGAAAGAATTGTGGACTTAGTTTAGAAGAAACTTTTCTGCTTGATTTGACTTGTGTGCCCACCTTTCGGTGTTTGCATTATGTCCCTGTACAGCAAGCCCTTCCGAGCAGTCCCTCAAACTCATGTGGACCCTTGCTCATCAGCATGGCCCTCACCCAGGCTCGCAGAGGCCCACGGCCCAAGCTATGCAGCTCTATCTGGTAGAACATCTTCCATGCACATTCACATAGGATACACCTTCCTGAATAGCCCTCCTGCCACTGCTGGTTCAACAGGCCTAGAATTCTGAACCCTGCTGCTTGTGAAATCTCTCCAAATACCTAAAGACTGCCTTCTGAGTATCATTTTCTTCTGATTAAATACCCACAGCTATTGTTCAGGCATTCTATAGATTCTGTTGAAACTTTCAAAAACTTTAATCAGAGGAGTACCATTATCACATCATCATCAACAAAAGGGATAATTAACATTTACTTGCTATGTGCCAGGAACTGTTCTAGACATTTTGCAGAAATTCTTGCACTTAGTCTTCCCAACAACCTTCGGATATAGGTACTAAAAGTATTTTCATGTTATAGAAATGAAGATGGAGTCTTAGAACGGTAGAATAACTTGTTTGAGATGACTCAAGTAGTGAGGGAGGAGCCCGACTCTAGCGATGCCCAGCTTTTAGCTACCTTATTGTGGTTTGCAGCCATACAGCACACTGGAGGCCCAAGCTTCATTTCCACAATGCCTCTCTCCAGTAGTCTTTTTGAGATGCCATATGAACACAAGTTGCAATGATGGAGCTTTGTTTTTTAAAAATAATTTGAAGGTGAGAGAAGGAAAGATAAAAATCTAGAAACACAGCTGTGAAGTAGAGCGTGAGAGAAATGCTGAGTTTATTCGACAACCAGTAGTAGGGTAAGGGAATGTCCCTGAAGCACGAATGATAAAAAAATTGATCCAAACAACAGTTCTCTTTCACACAGTGGGTAGTGAAACCATTAAGCTCATATGCATTGGTGGCTAAAACTGTTAACAACTCCAAATGAGGTAGAGAGAAATATCCCAGGTGAAAGTACGTTAATGAACTAATTTAACTCAGAGTTGTCTTACTGTCTGGGCACCAGAGGCTATGCTGACATTTCAAGGGTACAGGAGGAGAGCTCATGCCCAGATAAACCCTTCTCCATCACTGGCTCTGAGGATTAAGACTTTGAAAAGTTCAAGTATAGAGAAAAGATCAGGAGATGTGGTAAAGAGTACTCATAACCAACAACTGGCGAATCACCTTCCCTCAGTGGGCCCTGGCTTCTTCATATTTAAAGAAAAAAAGAAAGAAAGAAAGAAAATTAATTCTCTCTGATACCATTCTCCACTGATGTTTTATTTTTTATGATATAGTGGTCTTGTGAAATTATTATCACTCTTGACATATCATTCCTAGCCTTGAAATTTACCATTATCCACAAAATGAAGTTCAAATTCCTTAGAATATAATTAAGCTCTTTGCACTCTGGCATCTGCTCCTTTCTAATACCTGTTCTCCTATAGAAGGCACCCCCACCCATCCAAGTTCATTGCATTCACAGATACGTTATGTCTTAGTTCTTGCTGTTCCTCTCTTCAGAATATTCTTCCTGTTTCTTTTACAGGATGATTTCTTATTTACTTTTAAACCAGCCCAAATACCATCTCCTCTACAAAGGTTTTCCTGCTCTCCAAGCCCTGTTATTTGCAGCCTTTGGCTGCCCGTTGCCTCCCAGGGCCGTCTCTGCTTTGGGTCTATAAAGCTGTGTTATGATGATGTGTGTCTCTGTCTGTCCCTGCTGATTACATTGCAAACTCCCCAAGGGCTGAGAGCGTGTCTTTTTTTATCTTCTTTTTTTTATCTCTGTAGACCTAGTGCCTTGCTTAGGACTTGTGCTTCATAAATAGGATTCATAAATATTTGAAGAAAGGAAAAAGGAAAGAAATGAAGGAAATAAGAAAAAATAAACAATAATCTTGTGCTTTCCAATAAGGGTTTTCTCCCAAAATGGAAAAGATATACACCAGACCCCAGTCTTAATGTAACAGAAAAGAGTATGCATTTCAGAGATGGCCAAGGCCAGAACTTGAGAAGTTGAAGTAGAAGCAATGCAACTGGAGGCCTCACCAATTATGACCTGTCTGGATGTAGGCAGGCTCTGAGATATTTTGGTTACAATACACAGGGAGAAAACTAGCAGCTTCTGATTCCTACCCATCACCTTTTGAAGCTGTTAATGAAACACCTTCTTAAACCCCTCTGTTTCCTCTTCTTGCTATTCTCAAACAGGTCTGCAGATCATCTTCCCTCAGTATCTGCAAGAGAAGTTTGTCCAGTCAGCCCTGAGCTACATCATGTGCAACGGCGAGGGCGAGTACGTGTGCCAGAACAGCCAGTGCCGATGCCAGTGTGCGGAGGAGTTCCCCCAGTGCAACTGCCCCATCACTGACATCCAGATCATGGAGTACACGCTGGCCAACATGGCCAAGTCTTGGGCCGAAGCTTACAAGGACCTGGAGAATTCAGGTAGGGAGCCTAATGTATTCCTGCTGCGTGAATGGCCCTGAGCCAAGTCTAGAAAAGGAAACTATCTGACTGGGATTAGGCTGCTGTGAGGGAAAAGTGGGTGACCCCACCCATCCCCTTTCACTTTGGAGAGTCCAGAGCAAGGTCTAGTAGCTGTCATGAGGTAGGGCATTCAATAAATCTCCACTGAGTGAGATAATGAATAGTGTAATCAGGTTTGTGGTCCTGTGATGTATTATCTTTGTTGGACCCAGAAGACAGAGAGAGTAATGCCACACTGCACATAGGAAGCCTCTGGAGAATGGAGAGTTAAACATATTTGTATTATTTCCCAAGTCTGTTGGTCTCTCTAAATCAACAAAACACACGCACACACACACACATGTGTATACATGTTGATGTTGATATGCATGTCAATATTCATACAGATACCCAAAGAATTTACAGACTGTCAAAGCTAGAAGTCACTGCTCAGGTCACTTAGCTATTTCCTGCTTTTCATGGCTCAGAGGAGGAAAGTCGGTCATCTAAGGCCATGAAGTGGGTGAGGTGCAAAGTTGGATCTCAGCCCTCCTGCAGCTTCTAGATAATGAGAAAACCAGGCATTACTCAAATAACCATGCAGATAATTGACATTTTAATCATATCTGAAGAATGGGAAGCTACTGTGAGCCCATCGCATAGAGCTGGAGGTTGATGTGGTCAGGACGGTCAACGAGGCCACCCTTGAGTAAGAGCAGAGTCCACATGTCTGACTGGCGAGATCGGAGCGTGAGTGCAGGCCAACCAGTGGGAGGCCATCCCCAGGCACCGAGGAGACAGATGCCCCATGATGTAGGTTAGGGCAATGGCATAGGGAGTCCAAAGGGGAAGCGTGCAGCAGTGCTGAGCTATTTACAAGGGAGAACTAGCAGGACTTGAGAAAGGAAGAGTGAGATGAGATCCAAGAATTCCTTTTAGGTGTGTTTGTCAGATGCTTTGATGGATGTGGGTACCACTCAACGGAGCTAGAACACCCTGCACAATTTGGAAAGGAAACTGTGTATTCAGTTTGGACATGAAAAGCTTGGGAACCCTTGAGACTCCCGTGAAGAGATGCCAAATAATGGCATCAAGTATGTGCTGAGATATCTGTTAAATAAATGGACACATACAGAGAGCATTACTATTTTTAAAACAACTTTATATTCCTTAAATCTATTACGAGAACTGCATTAGAGTAAGTAATGATGTTGCTGTATTGTAGAGGAGGGAGGGCACCAAGACCCAGTGTCTTCCCCAGGGTTACATAGTAAATGATGGAGTCGGTAATGGAATCCCTGATTCCAGACCCCCGTGCTCACAGCAGCTTTTGGACCTTATTAATTCCACTTTACCCCCCAGTCCTCAGTTCCCTCATCTGATAAATGAGAGGACATGTTTATGTGTTTAATTTTTGAATTTATTCAAATATGTAGCCAAAAACCCCTTTGATCAAACAAAATCATACCTTGGAGCTACTGTGTACCAGAGATAAAAGCTGAGCTCTGTTGAGCTGTATTTGAAAACCACTGGTTTCTATGAACTCCCAAGTCCCCAACCAGCTCTGAGCGCACACGATGCATCAGTGATTCTGTTCTTAAAAGGTCATGCAGCGCCAATGGAGCTGTGGATGCCTTAAGAACCTGCACCCATTAGCCCATTTAAAATCCTAGGAATGCATAAAAGCACGAGGTTCAGGGTGGAAGTGTATTGTGATGATTATTTGGCCTCAAACAAAAGAAGTGTTTGATGAAATGCTTTTGCAAAGAGATTCTCCCCACTGCTAAAAAGCAGAAGAGAGTGCAAGCCTTGCGTGCAAGCAATAAGGGTCTTGAGCAT
Organism: Macrotus californicus; assembly: GCA_007922815.1. Taxonomy (NCBI): domain Eukaryota; kingdom Metazoa; phylum Chordata; class Mammalia; order Chiroptera; family Phyllostomidae; genus Macrotus; species Macrotus californicus. The sequence continues at coordinate 36,611 of VMDR010001842.1, read as the reverse complement.
GTAGTCCTTATTCCCAAGGAAAATAACTGCTTTGAGTGGGTGGGTGGGATGCTGAGGTGCTGAGGTTTTGCAGAGTAAGCTGAATAGTCCGTGGAAATTATTAGTGCCATGCTTTCTCCCCAGAGGGGCACACACTTACTTCGGGTGCCCTGTGCTTAATCCATTCGAAATGTTTTTACCCATTAAGACACGTCCATACACGTCTTTGTGGCTGGTGCCTGTGTACTTTCTCCCATCTCATTTCAGCACCAGGTAATTTGGAGAGATTTATGACCAGCTAAAGGTGAAAGCCATAGATTCTCTGATGGCTCCACAGTTTGCTGGTCAAACTGGACCAAGTTCACATGCACAAATCGGGGTCTGCTTGTCCTTATTGGGAGAGGACCATTCCACTTTTAGTCGAGAAAGTGTTGGGTGGGCCAAAAAGCCCATTTAGTTTTTTCCGTAAAGTAAAAGACACATTTTTCATTTTCACCAATAACTTTATTGATTTGGATATTTTGAGGATGTCGGCTGTCTCCCACATGGTAGAACATTGATTGTTCTCAATTAATGTCTTGATTTGATCGCTGTCAACTTCAGCAGGTCTAACCAACCGTGGAGCGTCGTCCAGAGAGAACTCTCCAGCAGGAAACTTTGCAAAAACACTTTTGACACATTTGATCAGTCACAGCACCTTCTCCATACGCTGCACAAATCTTTTTTTTTGCTTTTCAGTTGCGTTTTTATCTTTCTTAAAATAATAAAGCATAATATGCCGGGGAATGTTGTATATTTTCTTCCCTCCTCAGTATTAAAGTGGCTACACAAAAATTCACCCATTTTGATAAGTTTTTTTTTAAATGCATGCTGATATGACAGCTGGCACAACACACTCTAACAAAGTTTAAAATGAAGTTAAAGACAACTAAGTACCACTAGAGCCATCTTACGGAAAAAAACCCAAACGGACATTTTTGGCCAACTCAATAAATCATTTTAACTTTTAAATTATGTTTTCTTATCTGACCTGAATTCGGGTTCATGGAAAGGGCTGTGACCTCGGAGGTCAGTGGAGCCATGTGCATGCATGTGTTCCATAGGAGGAGCATTGGCCTGGCCTGAGCAGCAGAGTCCAGGCTGGTGCCCTGCCCGCAGCCTGCTCACTGAATGCCCCCATCACGCAGCCCTGTGTCATCCTTTCAACCTTCCGCTACCGTCCAGTGAGCACTTTCTGTATTTCTGGAGCTATTTAGGCAGATAAAGTCCTGTGTCACCCTCTCAACATTTGAATTAGATGCTATTGTACCTGCTTGACAGATGGGGAAACTAAAGTGTCAAGAGCTTAGTGGTCGCCCAGCTGTTGGGTGGGTGAGACGCAGTCTCACGCAGGCATATGCGTGTCTGACTGTCAGTGATGAGGGGCCTGAGTTCTCAAGGGGTCCGAGGCAGTTTTCCTGTACGTACGTTTTCAGCACCTTTTATTTCTTTTCTTCTCCCAATACACTGATCTTGTTTGTGTTGAGAGTAAGTGTAACATGCTAAGTAAGAGCATGTGATTCAGAGCCAGTCTGCAGTTCTGTCATCACTGGCTGTGTGACTTTGGCAAGTTAATCTACTTCTCTGTGCCCTCGTTTCTAGAAAAGGGGGCACTCAAAGTGGCCACCTCATAGGTTTGCTATAAAATCACTTATATGTGTTTTTATGTGTTCGGTGTTTAAGACTGAAGCTGGGGCTTATCGAGAGCTATGTAAGCATTTTTTTAAATAAAATGAATGCCTAATATACCTGAAATTTCCTTGTAGGTTTTAGAACATAAAGTAAAAATATTGGGCTCAAGATACATATACATGTGCATTTTATTATATGCATAATCTAATCATTTTACCTTGTCACCTGTGAAATGATTAACCTCTTAATTATTTTAATTTCCCCAGCAGTTCAAGGGGGACATGGCTGAGGTAGACCAGTGAGAATTAGATCGGAAAACAGCTCTGGTTTCAGTCTTGCCTCTTGGCACTCATGGGCTGCTCTACCTTCAGAAAGTCATTTCTCACTTTGTGCTTCAGTTTCCCTATAAGCAGAGCGAGAGAGCTGACCCAGATAATTTCTAAGTCTGTGTCAAGTCATAGCACATGCTGACACTCGGAAACTGAGCACCACAGAAGCAGAAACCTTCCCCCAGGAGACTCAAGAGTTTGTCCCCGTCTCTTAAGCTGGAGTTTTCCAAAATGGGACATGACGTAAGATGGCATGAACGTACAACTTCCCATAAGACTGGGTCATATGGCGGGGGGGGGGGGGGGGGGTGTTGATCCATTTCAGTTCTCTGTCAGACCTGAAGAATACATCAAAGAGAATGTTTCAGTTGGTGCAAATATGTCCTTAACACCTATCTGTCCCTCGCTCCTTCTGTATTTCAAAGTGAGAGCAGGTACAACGGTTTGGTCAGGCCGCAGGTAATAGTATCTGGCCAGAATTTATTAACACTGTTCTCATCCTTACTTACTTTTACAGCTCACATTCTACTGAAGGCATGCAATCATGGTTTTCTGTGTACCTTAGAACTGGGTAAAAACTGGGTTTAATGGATGCTGAGTAATATCTATCCACGTGATAAGTGAATATTATTGTCCATTGGCATTCAGAGGACAGAACTTTGGGTAGCCCTGTCTTGCACAGGATGCAGGTTCACTCCTGTAGCATCCAAGTCAAAGACCCTTCATGGAAAGCACAGTGGCCCCAGCACTTCCTCCTGGGAGTGGAGCAGGCCAGTGCCATGTTAATGGGCCTCCAGCAAGTTAGTTTTATTTGCAGGCCTGCTTTGCTGGTTGGTGGGCCACCTCAGCTGGGGCTGTCATGCTCAGCCCTTCTCCCCTGGCCTTTGTCTCCCACTAGATGAGTTTAAATCGTTTATGAAGCGTCTCCCCAGCAACCACTTCCTGACCATTGGGAGCATCCATCAGCACTGGGGCAACGACTGGGACCTGCAGAACCGCTACAAGCTCCTGCAGAGCTCCATGGAGGCCCAAAGGCAGAAGATCCAACGCACCGCCCGCAAGCTCTTCGGCCTCAGTGTCCGCTGCCGCCACAATCCCAACCACCAGCTACCTAGAGAGAGGTAAGCACTGGCTCCCCCGACTGCCTCTGCAGGCTCGGACCTGGTGCTAGCTTGCATTCACTTGCTTCAGGGGGAAATGCAATGCAGGTGATGCATTTGGAGGTGGCAAGAGAGGCCTTGCGTGGTCCAGACCGACCGTTTTCTGGACTGTCTCTGGCTTCTCCCCTGCTGGCTCTGGCTGCACTGAAACAATGGATTTCTTACTGTTTCCTGACTACCCAGAACTTTCAGCCTCTGTGTTCTGTCTGATCCATCTGACTGAGGAAGGGAACTAACAAGAGCCCTGACTACTACAGGAAATTATTCTGGTTGCTTAAAATGCATTTTCTCTTTCAATTTAAAACTACTTGGAAAAGCAGATGTTAGGATCACCATCTTAAGGGTGAAGAAATTGGCTTACCTAATTAATCAGTAACTGTTTACTGAGGTCCTTTGATCAGGGCAGGAGTAGAGTGAAGCAAGTAAGTTACCTGCCATGAAAAATTTAAGCAGGCATGCCCTCTCCGGGTCCTGTGAGTGCAGGTCCTCATCTGAGAGTGAGCACCTCCTTAAATGCCCAGATGCCTCACTTGTCTCACCCTAGTCCCAGCCCCGCCCTTGAGGTACCAGGTGTGCTGATGAATGTTGAATGCAGGGTAAACAAAACAGATAGCATTTAGGGCGTATCTTCTCCCCCAGGGCCCACAGGGAAGGAGTCAGGATTCACATCCAGGTCTTTTAGGTTCCCTCTCGCACAGCATCTAGGAGCTAGCCGCATCTGGGGTTTTCTGTGGCGGGGCCTCGAGGGTTTCCACGCCGGCACGGGAGGAGAGCAGGAACACAGGCTCGGCTACTCCCTGCCCTGCTTCAGCCAAAGCAGCTGTGCTCTCATTCACCTCATATTTGGAGGTTCCACACTCAATGTCATTTGAAAAGAGATCTGCTCTTGAAACGATCGAGGCCAAGTCACATTCACTGAACAGATTCTGTGTCAGCCACATATCAGTGTATGGGAGTGTTACCCCTGCAGAGACCATAGAACTGAATGAAGTTCAGGGAGTGGAGTGACTGGTCCAAAACTAGAGCGTAGAAGTCAGTGGTTCTCAACGGGAGGTGGTTTTCTTCCATTTAGAAATGTCTGCGGACATTTCTCATTGTCTTACCAGGGGTGGAGGTGCTACTGTGCAAGGTGGCCCCTGCAGCAAGGTTAGAGGTCAGTGGTGCTGAGGTTTGGGAACCCTGATGTGAAAGGAAGAGACTGGAGACCCCGACTCTGTGAATCTAAATACCATGTTCTTAATCACCATGCTCTATGGGTTCAATTTAAAAGTCACTGTGTTTGCCTAAGCAGTCTCCCTCTATCCCAAACACCTCTATCCACACGCCCGTTTTACTCTCATATTTCTAAACTCAGAGCAAATGCTGCCTCTTTCATGAAGTCTTCCCAGGTTGTACCAGCCCATACAGAAGGCTCCTTATTTTTAAACCCCACGAATCTAAAAGCCCTGCGTCAGTCAGCATATTTTTCCTGTCTTTTCCCATTATAAAACCTCTTTCTTCTACACTTGACTGTGCCCATCCCTGTTTTCTACACTCCTTTCAACTCTGAGCCCACAGCTTTGCACAGAGCATGTGATAATTATTTTGTGAATCAGAGAGAATTTCTCTGGCAGTTGCTCACTTGCTGCCATGCCTCAGAACCCAGGGACTGAGAAAGAGGTTCCGTCACAAAATGGCTTCTTTGTCACCTGCAGCAGATGTCCCAACAGCCACCATGAGTGAGTGTCTGAAGTAAAGTCCACTCAGATCCCTCCAGTGTCTGTCTGTGACCTGCAGCGGGCACTCGGAGAGACTTGGAAATGACCATAGGGAACAGTGCGGCCAAAGGTGTGTCTTACAGGAGTGAGGAGTTCTGTTGGCAGTCAGGAAAGCTCCATACTCAGAGCTTGCTTGGGCGGATGCAGCCAAGCACCACATACCGAGTGGTTCAGACACCACACTGATTTTCTCACGGCTCCAGAGGCTGGAAGTCTGAGATGGAGGTGTTGGCGGTGTTGGTTTCTCCTGAGGCCTCTCTTTGGCATGTAGATAGGTGTCTTCTCCCCGCGTTCATGTGGCTGTCCCTCTGTGTGTGTGTGTGTGTGTCCTCATCGCCTCTTCTTCACGCATCCTGTTGGATTAGGCTCACTTTAGTGACCTCGTTTAGCTTCACTGACGTCTTTGAAGACCCCGCCTCTAAACAGAGTCTCATTCTGGGACACTGGGTGAGGACTTGAACATGTGTGTGAATTGTGGGGAGATGTAGTATAAAAACCATCTGGCCTTTGATAAGATCTTTTGGTAAAGAAACTGTGCATCCCCAGGACTGACCACACTGAGTGCACATCTGGTGGAAAAGGGTAACCATCACCAGGTTTGAAACAGACACACCTTCAGTGTTGCTGGCTGTCCCCTTAGAGTATGAAGTGAAGGGTCCAAAAGCCCAAAGACACTGGGAAGACATTAACGAAAAGTGAGAAGAGGCCCCAGGCACAGAGCACAGAGCACCCAGGGCGTGCCAGGACTAGGAAGGCTCAGGAGCTCCAGGAGAGGAGCTACAGGCATGAGGAGGGAGGAAGGAGGGACAGCTTTGGGTGATGGAAGGGACACCAGAAAAAATCAGGGGGCTAAATCTGAGATCATGCCCTACTGTTAGCAAGCTCTGTGACCCCGAGCAAGTCCCTTCACTTTTCTGAGCACAGAGGCCCTCTTCCCGCGCAAGCTGTCAGATGTAGGCCACTTGAGGTGTCCTGCCACCACTAGGACCTTCAAAGAAGGAACTCGCAGTGTTGCCTTCTCTCCTCCCGAGGTGAGAAAACTTGCCCCAATCATAGTGTCCCTCCTCCACTCACCTGGAGAGGATGTCTGGGATTCCACTTGGGCCAGTCACTCAGTTACATTCATTTAAGGGGTATTGAACACTGGGGGAGACAGGGCACAGACGCTTGGCCTGTGCCGGTCCGTCCGAGGCTGCACCTCCTTGCTGGTTGGGGCTGCTTCCTGACATCTGAATCAAAGACTTTAATGAGCATTTCTCACACCGGCAGGCAGGATGACTCCTTGCCTCGGAGCAGTGTCAGACAGAGGTGCTGGCCCAAGGGATGTTGGGCCACCTGAGCTGAGCCAGCTGGAATATGTACATGAACTGATTGGTAGGCCGTGAATTGTCTGTGTGCCAGACCCTGTAGGGGATGAGCCCACCATGCAGATGCTGTCACTGCCACATGTGTCACAGGGATTTCCATTGGAGTCACAGACAGGTGGCACGGTGGAGGCTGGGTGGGAGAGGGAAAGCGCTGTAGCCACACATGGATGGGGTCCGAATCCTGGCTCCATCATTTATCAGCCAACAGGCTTTATGTAAGTCCCTCGCCTCATTCACAGTGTGACATAGTAACACTTGCCTTCAGGTTAAGTATGAGAATTAAGATTTTAAAATTTAAAAAGCCTGGTAAATGCCTGGCTTGGTTAAAAGAAAGTGGAAGAGATACTAAGAGGCTGGGGGTGGGAAAGAGAGGGAGAGTTGTCACTCAGTATACGTATTCTGAATGTTAGGCCCTGGTCTGCGCGTCACATGTGAATTAACTAATTTCCTCTTTACTGCAACCTTGAACCTAGGTATTCTTACTGTTTTACTATTCTTATTTTACAGATAAGGGAACTGAAGCACAGAGAGTTAAATAATGTGCCCAAGATCAATACATATTATTATTTTATTTTATTTTTTCATTCACCATTTATCACCCTATAACCCTCTTCCACCTCCACCCACAGGGTGTATAAATGGTGACTGAAAAAATTAAAAATAAAATAAAATAAAATATATTATTTTATTACTTCTTGAAAGAGGTGTTTAGCTGTAAACTATAGTGAAAAGTCAAATATAGTTAATGAGACCTTTGTTTCAAGGGGTGCTGGGATCTGTATATTGGGCTGGAAGGCAGAGGGTGTTCTGCTTAGCAACTCATGTTAAACAGTTCTCTGAGACCAAAAGGAAGCTATAAGACTTCTCACAACTCAGCTTTGGAAGTCAGAGAGCATCACCTCTACTGTGTTGTATTGGCTAAAAGCCCAGCCCAGATTCAAAGGTGTGAATAAGAGGTGGGGGGTCACTGGGGGCAAAAGGAATCTTCTTTGGAGATGATTTACCACCAGATAAATTGAGTATCACTAGAGCTAGAGGTAACTATCCCATATGTGGGGTGAATAAGATTAATGATAATAACAAACACAAAACAATAATGATTGCTTATTGAGTAGCTAGTGTAACCAGCAGTGTCACCTGCTTATACTGGAGCCCTGGGGAACTTACTGCCATCTCTGAGCCTCAGTGTTCTCTCCTATAAAATGGGACTAATAATAGTACCAACCTCATAAGTCTGCTTTGGAGACTGAGTCCTATAACCTACACGAAATACTTAGAATAGTGTCTGGCAGGTGGAAAATATGCAGTACGTGTTAGCTGCTTTTCTTATTGTTATTTTTACCAGGCATTGATATTTTGCATATAAATTGTTCAGCCCACTGTAATGCTCAGTGACTTTGAGTGTTGATGATGATGGCACATGTGTTTTCATCTAATCCGTACACTATCTCTGGGAAGTTGATGCTATTGAATTTGTTTCATAGATGAGAGTACTAATGCGTCAGATATGTAACTGCCTTGTCCAAGGTCACAGGGCAGGTAAGTGGCAGGAGTGGAATTGTCTTGCTGTCTCCACTGGTGGGCTTGGCGGTGCAGAGCCCTGTGCAGGTTTTCAGCAGTGCGCGGTGGCAGGGAGAGGCAGCTTGTGCTTGTTTGGGTTTCCCTGGGTTGAGTGTATGTTGATGCCAAAGGCAGGGTTACCTCATCAAGGTCATGGGGTAGGGGACCAGGATTAGAGTTTATAGTCTCTAATGTGGTGTGCTGAGATTCAAGAAATGGCCCCAGTTGTGGGCCCCTGAATCAGTTCTGAAGCCCCAAATTCGTAAGGAAGAGAATGAAGCTGAGGTTAGGCCCAAGGCAATATTTAATAGTCAATGCTTCTAAGGCACTTGCCACACACCTGGAGCTGCTAAACGCACTCTCACCTCATTTAATCAGGTAGCACTAACACATCCCATTTTATGAATGGGGAAATTAGGAACAGAGATGTTATGTGACTTGCTGAAGATTATACAGCAAGTAAGAGGCAGGATTCCTTTCCTGTAACCTCTGTGCTGGTCTACCTGCCCAAGGCAGGATGGTCCAAGGAGATGGATGACCTGCCTAGAATGTACTGTGTGATGGTGGAAATCGCCTCTCATTGCAAAGGAGGGAAGGAAGAAGGGGAAAGTAAAGAAAAGAGGGACAGAAAGAAGGAAAAATAAGATAGGAAGGAAGGGAGAAAGTGTGAGAACAAAAGACCCCAAAATCAGCATGGGCGACTTGGGGCTGAATTAGCTGACTTCTGTGCGATTCCGCAAATATTTACTGACCACCTGGTCTCCCAGCCCTGTGCCAGATGCTTTTAAAAGGCACAAGCACTAGGGCCATGGCTAGTGTTGCTCAGTTGGTTGGAGCATCATTCTATAAACTGAAAGGTCGCAGATTCGAATCCTGGTCAGGGCACATGCCTGGGTAGCAAATTCGGTCCCTGGTCAGGGGCACGTGCAAGATGGAACGATGTTTCTCTCTCACATCTGTGTTTCTCTCCCTCTCTCTCTCTCCATCCCTTCTTTTCTCTCTCTGTCTCTCAAAAAAAAAAAAAAAAAAAAGTCTACTATTAAAGAGAGAGAGAGACACAAGCAATAAGGCCTTTGTCCTCAAAATCTGTTTCTAGCATCACAGCATGCTGAAGAGGAACCAGGAGGCCTGAGTTCTAGCCCTGCCTGTGGCCTGGGGCAGGTGCTCTAGAGAACTCTGGGTACAAAACCCATGCCTTGCAGGGGTGCCGTGCAGGTTGGGTAGTGAACAGTTAATTACACCTCACCCTGAGTGCCACCTTTTATCCATTTTCTTTATGGAATTCTGAATTAAAGCTCATTTGGAAAAAATAAGGTGATGCTGTTTTTTTTTCCCTAAAACCATTTGGAAATTACTGGGCTCAGTTTCTCTGACGTCCTTCCCAGCTCTGGGAGGGATGTCTCAGGGAATGAGTAACAGTTCAAGTCCCAAATATTGGTAGAAGGTCCCTAATTGGATCTTTGGGCAGTATCGCTTTCAGGCGATACTAATTAGTCCATTTTAATGAATAGTAGCCTAGAGTTCAAACTAAGATCTTTCTTCCACCAGAATACAATGGCCTTTTACCTAAATCTCTCTGAACCTAATCACTTTCCAATCTATGTTGCAGGAAGCAGTCAGAATTATTGCCTAAGAATCAAATTCTGTCTCATCACTACCTGCTTAAAACCTTTTGGTGACTGATCACCACTCTTAGGAGGAGGAGCAGAAACTTACAATGACCATCAAGGCTGCCATGATCTGGCCCCGCCCACCACTCATGCTGGCCTTCCCACCTTTCCTTGCTCTCTCAGCTGCACTGTGACTTACCTCCTTTTTTCTTTTTCTTTAAATTAAATGTATGGGGTGACATTGGTTGATAAGATTAAGTAAGTTTCGATTGTACAGTTTTATAGTACATCTTCTGTATACCTTCTTTTGGTTCACTGGGTGTTCTCGGCTCCCTCCCACTCTATAGGCTTTACACGGCCATTCCCACTACCTGGAATAAGCCTTCCTCATTCCTTCGTCTTCCTTTGTCAAGGTAGCTTCTATGTATCCTTCAGACCTCAGCACTAAAGGCTGTGATTCTTGTACTAAAAGACCGTGTTACACTCTTTCCTGGTGTTCTGACCTCCCAAATGAAGCCGAAATCTCAGTTTACCATTATTCCCTCGTTTGTCTACTTATTACTGCCTGCCTCTCTATGAGATCATCAGCTCCAGGCGTGCGTCTGTAACCATGTTCACCACTCATCAGCATTATGTCCCAGCACAAGGGAGCTGTTCAAATCACTTTGTTCAATGAATGGACACATCCATTATTTTCTACTTGGAGTGAGGTCCCCAAGACATGTTGATATCATCTTTTAAAATTATGTCCCAGGGCCAGGTAAATAATTGACAGATTTTCCACCTGTACAGTATATGTTTCTGTCATATACCTCATTCACAAATGAAGAAACTAAGGCCAAAGGGAGTTAAGTGACTTGCTCAAGGTCACTCAGGGAATTTGTGAACAGACCGTGACTAAAAGCTGAGCCCTCAGACTGTGATGATGGTCCAGACTGTGGTAGAAAGGGAACCACAAGAGGAGGTTGGTTTCACCTGACCTGGATTCAAATCCTGACAGTATTATATCCTCCTGGGGTCGGGGGAGGGGGAAGGGACAGAGCAAAGATAGATACTTCTTGGAATCTATTAAAAATAGATACTTCTTGGAGTCTATTAAATTCAATGAAGTGAAGAAAAATTCCTAGCACCAAGCAAGTGCTTAATGTCACTGTGATTTGGTGTTTCTTCCCTACATCCCATTACCTGGCTTTAGGAGAGGTTATAGAATTGTGAGGCAAAGCAGATTCATGGAACCTTAACTTGAGGGCAGGCAGTCTAATTATTGGCATTTTCCAATGACGCTTGGTCTTTGCTTTATTTTTACTTCCCATATTCACATGGCCTTGACCCAGCAGTCCAGTCCAGGCCTTGGCCAACCACGATGCAATTATGCACTGTCGAGATGAAAACCTCTTGGCGGCATCCACGTCAAGCTCCAATCCTGGGGCCATACCTTCTGAACCCACGTCAGCTTTTAACATATTTCCTGTTCCGTGCAGTGCTTAATTGGTGTCTGTGGAAAGTTTCTGCCTACCAAGATAATCATTATCTCTCTGATGATGACCCTGAATATCCATGCTGATTTTGATTCTTCTCTCTGAACTCTATACGTACTTGCTTCTGGATTTCATCTCCATAGACACATGCAGGGGGCCAGACAAATGTGACTTCTCATGTTTTACTGAACTGAAGTTTAGTTTATCAGACTGACAGATCCTGCTCTGCCACTTATTAGATGCATGACCTCCAAACATCTCTAAACCTATCTGAGCCTTCTGTTTCCTCATCTGTGTGATCAGGATAATAGGAGTAGCTGTCCTGTGGAGTTTCGTGACCCAGTCAATTAAAGGATGTATGTGAAAACTCCTCATAAGCTATAAAGAAGTGAACAGATACAATGTTAATACAATCAAGAGCACAGCAATAGTAGACCCTAGGTGTTTGATGAAGACACTTTCTGCTTCCAAGAAACATATATTTCCATTAGAAAAGATGGAGCACGTGCCCAACAAAATCTAATAATATAGCAGGGAGGCAGTGGACCTTAAGATACTTAGACTTCAGATCCTGAAGTCTGACAGGCGAAGATGCCTGGCTGCCATTACTAACATTGTAACCTTGGCACTGTATTAAGGTGTCTGAGCTTCAGTTTCTAATTGGTATTAATAATAGAAAATCAGTAAAAGAACACATAAGCTACTTTTAGCATATAGTAAGAACTTAAAGCACAAGGCTCCTTGTCAGATATATTAGAGACCAATAATTTGTTAGTTAATTGAAAAAGGTATGTTAAATTAGGGAATTCTAAAATGTATATATGCTGCACATACATAAATACATTTTACTTTAACTTAAAATATATAAATATATATTACTGGGCCAGCCTTTCCAAATAGGGCCAAATTGTTTTTATAGGGTGTGGGTATATTCTATTTGACATTTTACTAACTTCCTTGCATACTCCTGACCAATAACTGTATAATATTTCCAATTTTAGCTTATTCAAAGTGGTGCAGTAATCTAAGGACTCTTAAGAAATAATCTAAATGTTTGTAGAATTTTATAAACCCTTCCCAACTTTCTTGGACACTCCCCCTTTATTTAAATGGATGGGAATTTTTTTCAGTAACTGATCTTTGTAGAATTTTTTCATAGAATTCAAGTTAGTTTCCACAGAAAAAAAAGCTCATTATTTCATCAATTTATTTGCTTTTAATTCCATGATAAAATAATAGTAAATACGACTGGCAAACAGGTTTGGAAACAAACAAAACTGACTCTTGGTAAGTGTGCTTGTCACCTGGAAGGAACAGAAGCATCCGGGCTTTGTGGGACTGTGACCAACCAGCCATGGGTATCAGATGTGCTGTGATCCTCACTCCCCACATTTGCCTCATGGAAGGATGGGCGTCAGGTGTGTGTCAAGTCACTTACATGGAGGTCAGTTATGAGCTTGCCCTGAGACAGAAGCTCTTATTACTAGTAATTTGCCACTATTACTGGAGCAACTTGCTCAAGGTCATATAGTAAGAAAAAAAAAGTTGTGATAATGGTTAACACAGATTGACCATCTATTAAGTACCATATGTAGTTTTCAATGCTTACATATATGTACTCATTTAATCCTTTCAACATCCCTATAAAATAGATGCTATTGCACTTTCCACTTTATAAATATAGAATTTGAATAGCAACAATGATAAAAAGAGAAAAATACATTCCTGATGGGAAGACTGGAGAATTCCCTTCCCTCATTGCATGGATTCCTCTATTCACCCTAGAAATTTCATATCGAACCCCCAGTTCTTAAGGATGATTGTCCAGCTTGCTGGACCAGTTTGCGCTGTCCTACAGTATATCTTTACTGCGTCCTGCTGGCGTTCTTCTGATACTTGGCACGTTTGCCCTTGTCTGTTTAATCTCAGACTTTCCCTGCTTGACCAAAAATTCCATGATGACAGGGACTCCTTTTTCTCTTGCTCACCTGGGTACCCTCCCTCCCAAAGTGACAGGGTAAGTCCCTGGCACCTAAGGACACAGCATCTGCTGAACTGAAGTCAGGATGCATTTGAGATAGGAGTTGAGGGACACTAATGCTTTGAATGTGGGGGTGGGGAGAATGGTTTTCCATGTAAGAAAACAACTTGTACTTATGAGAATTTGAATGTGAGATTATTTCATCCAGGATAGGAAATCAGAAATCAGACCTGGGCTTTGCAGTCAGACAATCTGCTCTTAAATCCTGGTGAGCTGTGTGCGGTCTCATTGTCTTTAGGCCCTGCAGGCCCTCACCTGTAAAACGAAGATGATAACAGAACTTTCTCCACGGAGTTACTGTGAGGGTCACTTAGGAAACGGATGGAGTTTTCTTAGCATACGTGGTCAGTATATTAGCTCTTAATGTAATTGCCCTCATGTGTTATTGAATTAAGATTAATCTGGTATGTGGAGATGAACCATGGAGGGATTGAACAGCTAGTTGTGGAGTTTGTATATTATCCTTTAGGTGTTGAGTAGCCATTGGAAAAAAAAGTAGAAGGAATGCATTTAGTAAATGTTCTCTGGTGGCCAGTACACCTCTTCGTCTGGATCCAAGGTTTTCTCCATGTGCCGGCGTGAGCTTTACCACAGGTCTGGGATGGTTTTCACACTGGAAGGGGCACCACATCCCCTGGAAGGCTTTTTGATCGCAGATTGCTGGGCTCCATCTGATTCGGTAGATCTGGGATGGGTCCTGGCCTTAGATGACATGATGTTGCCGGTCTGGGGACCACACTGATCCTGGGTTAAAAGAGTCCCCTCACCGCCATGCATATGGTCTCACCTCACTTTCCATGCACGTGGAAGAAACCGAGTGGAAATGAGTTCCCCCAAGTGAATCCTGCAGGATAGTGTGAGAGATGTAGGAAAGGAGGCGATGTCTGTGATTGAATATGTTTAGGAAGTGTTGGGTTAAAAAAGCAATAGAAGAAGAAGTCAAATATGCATATATTTAAAACCAATTTGGCCATAGGACCCTTCTTTTTGAAGTTTTTTGAAGAGATCATGTTCCCCAGTTCACACTGCCTTGGCAAAGAGTGACTTACACCAGATGAAGAGGCGGTGACCCAGATGATTGGTGTGGTAACTAGGTCGTGAGCTCCCTTCCTGTCGCTGGGGATCCCCATCCTTCAGCTGGTCTTAAGCAGATGCTAGTGGCTTTGTGCCCCGCAGGCACCACCCCTGCTGAGGGTTGGGGTGGCTGCTCACCAGCAGCAGCCATAGTGACAGCAAGAAGCTACGCACTTTCTGGTGTAATTAGGGAATAGATTTACCCCATTTGGCTTAGGGACAGTCCTGACCTGAAACAATAAACTATTGCTAAGACACATCCCTCATGCACAGCTTACTTTAAAGTTTGCAAAAGGGTTTCACACCAATGAGCTTACCTGATCCTTGTAATTACCGGTGAGGGAGCCTGAGCAAGGGTTAGTGTCCCCATTTACAGGAGAGAAGACTAAGGCTCACAGAGAGTAATGGCTGGCCCTCTGCTGCTATCCTACCTAGGCACAGCCCTTTGTTCTTGTCAAAGAATACTTATAGATATATTTATATGGAGTTTTTATTCATTCATCCATTCATTGCTTCATTCAACAAATACTTAGTGATCAGCTGCTAAGTTCCAGGTATTATGCAAGGCGGGGTGGGCAAGACAAAGGGTGTCTCTTTCACAGGAAGGTTGAAATTGAGCAGATAAGATAAAATTGGCACCAGACAGGTCCTGCATCTCTGCTTTACATTAGGAATCTGAGGCTTAGGAGGGTTAAATTACAAAACCATAAAATGCCATTTCTGTCAGGGAACCTAAAATATTATCTAATCTATTCCTGTCATTTCATTAAAGCGTATAATGAAAGAGAGTGGGGAAGTGGTTTGGCCAGAGTAACTATATTAGTTCTGTATTGCTGTGTAACAAATCACCACAAATTTAGAGGCTTAAAGAAACATGCCCTTATTATCTCACAGTTTCCATGGGTTGGGAGTCTGGACATGGGGTAGTGGGCCTCCTGCTTCAGCCTCACAGGTGGGGATCAAGATGTTGAGGTTCTGGGGAAGAGTCCACTCCATGTTCATTCAGGTTGTTGTCAGAATTCACTTCTTTGTGGTTGGAGGACTGAGGTGGCCTTTTCCTTGTTGGGCGTGGGCTCCTGGACACCATTCTGTAGTCCCTGCACATGTACCCATCCATCTTCAAAGGGACAAAAATGCAGGGAGTCCTTCATGCTTGGTCTGTCAGAGTTCTTTTCCTGCAAAGCCAGAGAAAACTCTCTGCTTTTCATGGGACACATCTGGTTAGATGAGGTCCACCGAGATAATCTGCCCATCTTTAGGTCAACGGTGCCATGTCAGGGGACACAGTGGTGGAAGTGATATCATATTCCAAGGTCCTGGAATCTTAGGGAAGGAGGAGCCGTTTATAGAAATTTGCCTAGCACAGTCATGTGACTTGGTTGTTACGGAATGCGGGAGAGATAGCCTGAGTTTTCTTTAGGGCGCGTGGTATGTAGTTGTTTGAACATCTATTGCTGCATAACAAATTGACCCAAACTTGGAGGTTTTAGGCAGCAATCATTATATTATGCTTATGATCTGTGGGTGAGGAATTCATGCCAGGATTGGCTGGGCAGTTCTCCTCCACATGGAGTAGATTGAAGGCACTCATTGATATTTAGCGGGCAGCTGGGCTGGGCTGGAGGTTCCAAGAAAGCTCCACTCACATGTCTGGTGCCTTTGCAGAGATGGCAGAGGCTGGGCTCAGCGAGGCAGTTCCCCCTCTCTGGGGTCTTTCCAAGTGGCCACTCCAGCATGTGGTCACTCCAGCATGTGGTCAGATTGTTTATAAGTGGACTCAGAGTTCCAAGAGGGAGTTTTCCAGAAGACAGGAGGTGGAAGCTGCTAGTCTCTTGAGACCAGAATCCCTAAACTCAGTGAGTCACATCTGCCTTTTGTGTTGGTCAGAGCAGTGGTAGAATCTGCCCAGCTTCAAGGGGAGGGAAGAACGACCCCTGCAACTGTCTAAGGAAGGCGTGTCAAAGGATCTGTGCCCACCTGCCATACATAGGGGGTTTTTCATTTGTTTCTCTTTCCATTACAATACACTTCAGTACAGAGGGGACTTCATTCTTCAGAGACCTTGTGAGGAAGCATTTTGTGATATAAAATTGGCCTGTAGAACCATTGTCAGCCGTGATTGTTGTTCAGTGGATTTGTCTTAGGCTTTATGCCCCTTGCCACAAGTGTCAACCTAAGTGCATGCTGTGTTGTTTTCTTTTCTTGGAAGCTGGTTAAGGAGAGACAAACATTCTCTCTCATAATGTTATTTTATTATTTGGTGGGTATATGTGTCGTGTGGATACCGGAAGTGGGAAGGAAGATGATTCTGCCAGTTGCTAAGTATTCCAATTATAGAAAAATTCCAACTGTGCATTCTGGAACCAGGGAAATAACTAGAGGAAGCAACCACTGGACCCACTGTGAGAAGGACCTCAGCTAAAACTCCACTGATCAGCTGACCTCCCTGAACACCTGTTGTGACTGGTGGGGCACAGTCACATTTTGTGGCTCCTGGAGCCAGTATCAGTTCAGAGCCAGTGTCCGGTAATCCTTGGAGAGTGTGAATAGTTCCTTTACCCCGATGCGCAGCCACCCAGGGAAATGCTGCCAGCCCCTTTCAGAGAGGCCGGGGCAAAGATGATGACTATACATGCGTAGCCTTTCCCAAGAGGAATATTCTGGTTTTGTGCTTCCAGGAACTACTTACATGACCTCAAGCAAGCACATAAACCTCTCTGGGCTTTTTCCCATGGACCAGGCTTTGTCTGAGCATCATTCAGCTCCAGTATTCTGGAAATTGCCATTCTAAACCCACAGTTTCCCCTAGAATAAATTGCTTACTTTGATAGTCCCTGACATACTGCTTTTTTTTTAGGGGCGTGGGAAGGGAGGTGACAAAGACCTATTTTAAGTGTATTACATTGTCCTATTTAAGAAGAGGTACAAGCCCACAAGTAGCCCCAGGCTATCAGGGGGCAGCTAGCTGGCTGTCAGTCACAGAAGCTTACCTGCACCCTCCCAACATTGGGGCAATGGAGCTTTCATCTAAGAACATCTTTGTCATTTGCTTTCTATTTAGGGGGGTAAAAAGACGGCAGTCAGTGAGGCTGAACCCAGCAGCCACCCAAGGGTGTGTAACCTGGGTGAGGGGCAGGGAGATGCCAGCAGCTGAGCTCTGCTGCGAGTGATGTGCAGGGTTTGTGCAATACAACAGTAGGCCTGTCTCTGTTCCCATCCCTGGTTGTCATGCTGCACTTGCAGTTAGGGCAGTTGACTCACTCCACTAATGCGGCAAGAAAATAAAGCATCTCCAGACCCTTTTTGTTGTTTTTAGGGTTTTTTTTTCCCTTCCCTGGGGCTGAAAGGTGGCTTCCTGTTTGGAATAGCATCTGGAGTCACAGAGTATTGAATCAGAAATAGAACGGGGTGCTTACATTTTCTATGAAGAGCTCCTTCATGTTCTGCTTCAGAGCCACCTCCCAGCCCTCCCACCACCGTCTGCCACCTACCCGGCCAGCCATCTCACACATGGGTGAGTTACAGTCCTAGTGATGTGACAAGTCGCTGGTGACCTTCAGTAAGTCACGCTGCTCTCTGAGCCTCGTTTTTCAAATGGCTCAAATGAGATTCATTTTACCCACTCCACCCACCCCATGATGCAGAAAAGTTCTGATGATCAAAATTAGACAGCCACACGGGAGAGCTTTGGGATGTTTGAAAGTGATATAAAGATGTAAACTATCTCGCTACCTTAGAGGTATTATTCTGCTTGTCTTGAAGGATGATTTTCAAAGTGACTCACGGCAGAAATGCAGGTATATAGAAAGGGAAAACATCGTAAGTGTACAGCAACATAAATTTGCACAAAACGAATCCACACATGTAACCAGCAGCACCCAGGGCGTCGTTGGCACCTGCGTGCTCTGTTCTGGGTGCTGGGAACCTTCTGTCCCAGGAAGCTCCTCTCTTTGCTCCTCCAGTGCAGCCCAGGTCTGCCTCTCCTTACAGTGTGCACTCTTCTGTGTCTGCTCCTTTCCCCTCTTCCTTCTTCTGTGAGATCCCTCCATGGCGTTTGGTGTAGCTCAGGCTCATGTACTGCCAAGAATATTCTATTTTGTTTGTAGAAGTCTGCTGTGCTGCTGGTGGTCACTTGTGTAGCCTCCAGTTTGGGGCTATGACAAATAGCACTGTCATCTTACATGTGTCTTTGGGGGACCCCCCCTATGCACTTTTGCTGGGTACGTACCAGGACTGGAATTGCTGGGATGTAGAGTATTCACAGCTCAGCTTTCAAGGTTCTTTAGCAGACACTTCCAGTTTCCCTGGAAATTTGCTGAATCAATTTTCTTTCCTGCCAGTAGCATCCTTGCCACTACTCAGTGTTTCCCATCTTTTCTATTTTTATTTTTATTTGATTTTTGCCCTCCTACTATAATAGTATCAGATTGCAGTTTCAGTCGGCATTGTCCTGATGACTAGTGAAGTGGAGTTTCATGTGCTTTTTAGCCTTTTGAACATCCTCTCTTAGGCAGTGCCTGTTCATATCATTTGCCTATTGTCCCTTTTGGTTATCTGACTTTTTCTCACTGATTTGTAGTTTTGTTTTTTTTTCTGGGACAAAGTACAGTATTAAATAATTCAGTGAGAACTTTCTCAAGATAAATATAAACTGTGATAATTGCATCTGCTGTGGTTTAAAGAGACCCAGAAAGGAGTGGCGGAGCTCAGGCAGCATAAAATGCCTTCGACCAGCCCCAGCATCCAATCGGTGCAGAGTTATTTGTGTGTTATAGATAAATCCAGTCTTTGATTGGCTAGAGGCATCGTAAATACCTTCTCTAATTAAGGGTTGTCTTTTCACTCTTGGAATGGTATCTTTGATAGATATGTTTTAATCTTAATATATGCCTATTAATCTTTTTTCCCCTTTACGGTGAGCCATGTTAAGAAACCTGTGCTTCCTCTCATTTCATAATGATGCTCCCCTATGTTTTCTTCTCAAAGCTGTTTTTCTGATGTTGGTACGGTTATTATTTACTTTTCACATTTAGATCTGTAATCCATCTGTTAATGATGTGGGGGTACAGACGAGATTAAGTGTCAAAAAGAGGTTTTGTTGTTGTTGCTGTTTTCATATCAATAGTCAGCTGATCCAGTAACATTTATTGAACTATTTCCCTGGATTTTGTAAAATCTATAATTGCCTGCTTCAAAGGAGCCATTTTCTATGTGAGCTCGGGAGGAACATAATAGTTGATTTTCATGAGAGACACTGTGCTCCTACTATATGTCGGAAGCTTTATATCCATTATCTTATCTGGGCCTCCAAACAACCCTGCGAGTACTGTGTTATTATTCTGTTCTGTAGTTGAGAAAACTGAAGCTTCGAAAGGACAAGCAATTAGCTCAAGGTTAGTAATGAGTAGCACAGCGATGATTCAATACCCAATTTTTCTGACTCTAAAACCCACGTCTCTAGCTCTTTCTTCAAGCATTATGGTGACAGCATTCATTATACACCGTGGAGGGCGAGTGACCAGTGAGACTAGGATATTAAGCTATAATAAACTGGGCTTTCTTGTAAGGGAGAGGAATGTTTTTTTACCTGGAACATTTATAAAACAAAGTATCCTTTGCCCTCAGTAACAATAAGGGTTAATGGTCGGTCATAACCTCCTTTGGCTGCAAACCTCCTAGGAGCCTTTGCACATTCAATTCTATTTCTGAGGACAAAGTGAGGGAGGCCTTACCTTCCCCATTTGACAGATAAGAAAACAGAGGATCAAAGAGGTGAAGTGACTAATCCAAGGTCAAAAGCATGGTCAAATAGCCAAGGCCAAATGGTGGTAGGATGGAGTCCAGCCGTGTCCTTAACTGACTCCCACACCTATGCTCACCCCACCTCACTGCCCAGGTTATTGATCTAGAAGACCATTATTCTACTTCAGGGTTAGCGTCTTCTTACTTCCCAGCTCTTTGGTCCGAGTCTCTTGTCCTCCTGCCTGAGTGCTGGCCAGGAAGAACAAACCACTCCTGCTGCACTGCACCTCTCTAAGCCTTGCTGCCAGCCCCAGAGAAGCTGCTGGCTCCTTCCTTCACTTGTCTCCAGCACATCCATGCCCCAAAGCAAAGTGCTGAATTTGAATATGTAGCTGATGTCTGTCACCTTCTTGCAGACTCAGAACTGTGTAATTACAAGAGTTAGTTCACAATCCTCCCCAATTAAGTTCCTGACAACCTAATTTGAAAGAGTCCCCTGTTGGATTTTTACTTGCTCTTCTCCCCATTCCTCCCTTGGCTGTTTGTCTCTGTCCCCTCCAGACAAGACCTGTTGCCTCCACAAAACCAAACTAGGGAGCATCTTTGTTGTGGCAGGGGACCACAGAATTCTTCTTTCGCTCTCTCCTTCCTTATTGCTATGAGCCATTCAGTGAGTCTCTGACATCACAGGAAGAACTGAGAGGAAGAAGAGTATGCAGGTTATTAAAGAAATCGTAAAATCTCAAGAAGGGAGTGATTAACAAGCTAAATATTTATCTGGGAAAAATGATGAACCCAGAGTGAGTCTGATGTCCAGTTATAATTCACACTAGCACATCCATAAACCAAGGCTGCTTTCAGTTGAGCCCCAAGCATTCTGGCACCATCTATGTATTCATCTCTCCTCAGCACCATTTCCTTAACACACACGCACGCAGAGTCATACACAGCACAACCAAAAATGAGTGCGTCATCAGAAACCCAAAGGCAACTGTTTGTCTTCCCCACCTAGTCTAAGGTCTACAGAGTATACATTTTGTGGAGGCTCATGGAATCACTCAGATGCCCATTACAATGTCAAAAAATGCCAAGGATGAAGCACAGGACATAAATAACAGAATAATTCAGAACTCCAATATTTTTTTTTCATTTCCTCTCCACTTTAAAATAAACACTCCTGGTAGGCAAATGGGAATTATGGATTATAGTTTTCTATTTTAGTCTAGGTCTGTCCCCCCCGACCCCTTGGCACCCGATTTGTATGATCTTCCCTAAAATGCCACTGGCCCACATTGCATTCCTGTCTGAGGCAAAACCTCCAATTAAAATCAGCAGGGAGTTTGCTTGCATTAGGAATACCTGCCTGGGCTCCCCACCCAGGTGGCTCTGAAAGGGAGATGTGTGCCTTTGAAAGCAATGATGGGAAGCCCTGGGTGGCATAGCCACCATCCTCAAATGGCGAGCGACGCCACACTGTGTCACTGGGAGATCTGTCATGTTGCCAGAGAATCCTGGCTGAGGCAAAGACAGGGCCTGCAGGTGAGCAGCAGAGGTGTCTCCAGGGCCTGGAGCTTAGCTTCCCCTCCAGTCTGGGTTTTAGAGCACAGGGAAACTATGGCAGGCCAACTGAGGGAGCATTGCATTTGGATCCAGAAATCCTGAGCTCTGGTGGGCTGCATCATGCTGTGTGACCATGGCAAAGGCACAGTCCCTCTCTGGCCCTCAAAGCCACATCAGTAAAATGGAAGTCATCACCAGAGAGTCCTATCTCAAGGACTTGATGGGAGGATAAAGGGATAACCACCATGATGTAGAAAACACTCAGGAAACACAGATCCTCCACCAAAGCATCAAATCTCAGTGTTTACTCAGTAAGTAGGAGGGAGATGGGCTGAACATTTCCAAGCCTTCCACTCCTGTGGTCCAGGTTGCTTAGTGTGAGCCTCTGTGGATGCTGACCAATCGGCTTTAGAAATCAAAGTGCCTCTTCCTATCTTCCCTTCCTTCCTCTTTCGCCCTCCCCTCAGCCCCCCATCAGAATGAATTGAAATCCCATCCAACAGAAAGATGCTGATTTAGATGTATTGGAATTCAGCTTTGGCTGCAAACAGAAGATGCTTTGGATCCCCAGGGACAGAGAAAATCATTTTAAAACTTGGTCTTCACTGCCTTGAACTGACTGCCCTGTAGTGGGGCTGTGTCAGTCCTTGGTGAGACCTCTCCCTCCAGCAGATCTATTAAGCCACTCCTCTGTTGCCAGGATTGAGACAGGCTGTCACTAGCTAGCCTGGGAAATTGTATTTATAGATTGCAGTCCCTACTACCCCTGGTCCCCAGCCACTCCCTTTGCACTTGTTGTGAGCTCCAATTAACTGTGAATGGAGGCGTGGGATCCTAGCAGGTCCAGAGGAAGCAAGGAATGTGATAATAGACCCGTCACATGCTCAAACTTTCAGTATTTTCCCATTATTTTAATTTATTTCTC
This sequence comes from Macrotus californicus, assembly GCA_007922815.1. NCBI lineage: Eukaryota > Metazoa > Chordata > Mammalia > Chiroptera > Phyllostomidae > Macrotus > Macrotus californicus. The sequence goes on along the minus strand of VMDR010001842.1, from coordinate 14,358 downwards.
TTTATTGTGGCCTGCTTACTTCTTTCTTCTTGCTGGCTTCGTTGTCGTAATTTTACATTATGGTACATTGCAGTAAATGCACCCAGGCTGGAGTTAGAGACCCTGGTATCTGAATATGGAGGAACTTTGTGATCTGAGACAAGTCCTCTCACTCCTCCAGGCCTCACTGTCTTCATCTGTAATACAGATGATTGGTTATGCTTGGGGAGCCTCCAGCTCCATGTCTGGTGTACAGTGAATGTTCAATATATGTAGCCAATGATTGCCTTGGTCAGTTTAGGGTGGTACCTTCTATTGAGCATTGCGGAGTTTCTGAATATCAATAATTACTACCTAGAGCCCAGGCTGGAGATGGAGAAGGTATAGGAGATTGAGCTGATCCAGGTAGATTCCTTATTGTTGGAAGTTGCTTGTTAAGAACAAATACACAAAAAACTGGAATGAGTTTATATTTCTGGTTTTACTCTTTTCAAAATTATTAAAAACAGTGGAAAAGTCACTGACCTTGGGAATAAGGACTCAATAGTAACATTGCTTCCCCCTGTCCCCACCTCTTGAGAAAAGACTGACTTGCCCTCAAATGGCCCCTCCAGTGCCCATGTTTCCTGAATCTGTGAGACATGACAATGGAAGGTGTGGCTGCACTTCTCTGTTTTTCTCCTGCCCCCTCTCATTTCATTCCATCACCTTTTCTCTCTCCGGGTGCCCCCTGCATTGCCTCGTCTGCTCATCTAGCTCAGACTCCTACGTTTCCCCCACCAGCTCCAACACCCTGTCTTTTTCTCCTTTCTGATCGCCCTCCCCCACACTCCACCTCTCTCTCTTCTCTTTCCTCCTTCCCCTTCCTGAGGCCTCCCTCCCTGCCCCCCCTCCTTGCACTCCGCCTCGTTCTAAGTCCTCTCGCTGTATCATTAATGCCTTCATTGATACAGCCCACAACCTCATGATTATTCTGAGGTCAGGAGATGCAGGTGCCATTCAGCTCTCTAACGCGCCTCAGAGGGCCTCTGTCCCCAGTCCCTCCTGCTCGACAGGGCTGGAATCCTAATGTGCCAGTAGCCCCTTTGCTTGTTGCAGCATGACCAGGAACGTTCAGCTTTTTATTTCCCCCACCAAGGATTCTGAGAGTTCAGCCACAATGAAGCATTGATTCAAGGAGTGGGGGCTGCGGCCCTGACAAAGGACCCCAATGATGAGACACGAGAAAGGGGGTGCCCTGCGGGGTTATAGAATGCCTTGCAGATGGGAACAGAGGAGCTCTAAATGGGGTACTGTCCTGTCACTTGGAGAGGGAGTGACAGGGGCAAGTGTGGGCCATTTGAAAGAGGCATTTTGAAATTACGCTCTTGTCAGATGGAACCGTGCAATCAGAGACGTGTGACGGGTCCCTGCAGCTCACAGAACTATCAGATGACTCATAGCCAATATTCAGTCAATGTTCTGGTCTGGGAGATGGGATCCGCATAGCTCATTATCATTCCAGCTGCGTTTCCTGAAGGCTGGGCCTGCTGCTGTTCTCCAGGCTGTGATAGGGTTGGTCTCACGCTGCAGAGACTGGGGGGGGGGGGGGGGGGGGGGGGGGGGGGGGGGGGGGTAGCTGAGCTGTGTGGGTGGACAGTATGGGAAACTGATACTGCAGTCTGGAGGGGAGAAGAGAAGTTGGATTTTCTTAATGAAAAATAGAAGAGAAAACATTAATTTTGTTCGTTCATTCACTCAACAAACACTAATATGGAGTCAGTCTTTTGGTTAGATGCTCAGGGAAGAAGGGATCCTCCCTCTCAAGCCTTAGAGCCTGGAAGGGAAACTCACAAGAAAACGAGGTGTTTCAATACAGTGTTTTGAACATTGTGAGGGAGGTTTTATTGCCAGGGGCTGGAAGGTTCTGTGGATTTAAAAGGCAGAGCAATTTCAAAGGAGCGTACTAATTATTCCTCCATTTTCTCGCAGCTGATAAGCAACTCATTCAAAGCAAAGCATCCTGGGAGGCCGTTTCAACAGTATCCATTTTCAAATGTCCCCTATGACAAAATGGTTTTCTCAAACTCCAGAGAGAGAGTGAAATCCCTGAGAGTGTCTCAATACCTTCAAAGGAATAGCTTATTCCCTGGCATAAGAGTACTTATTATTATTACCTTTTCAATAGTTGCTCTATGCCAGGCTCTGGGCTTTAAATATATTATCTCACCCAATTCTCTCACCCACCGCATAAGATGGGCTTTATTATCCTCATTTTAGATATGGATACTGAGGCTTAAACACATGAAGTGACTTGTCCCTGGTTACAGACAGAACTGACCTTTGAACTCAGCTCCACTTGAGCCAGCACACACACTTTTCAACCTTGGGCCCTACTGCTGACCCGTGGTTCTTGGGCATGGCCACTGTGGCTTGACCTTTGAAATGATCCAATAGGTGATTGTTAACACTTCCTGCCACGGGCAGTACAATGCAAATGGGCTTCCATTTCCAGCTTCCTAAAGCTGGATCATGAACTACTACCACCATCATCATCCCCATCCACATCAGCACAGTCCATAGACAGCCTTAAGAAGGGCTTTCATGACACTTGACCTTTAATTGAAAACAAAGAAAGCCGCAGCGAGGAGCCAGGAGACTTCTCTGCTCACTCACTGCATGACTTTCAGTCCATCATTCCACCTCTGAGCTTCTATTGCCATGTCTATAAAATGGAGCTGACAGTCCTTTTGCAGGAATAACTGGAGCTAACTTGTATCGAGCCCTTAACACTTACCAAGTTAGGGGGTAAGCTTGCACATAAAAATTCATGTAATCCTCACAACAGCCCTGTGTGGTAGGGGTGATGAGGAAGGTGAGGAAAACTGCCCAGCAAGACCTCCGCCTCCATGTGCAGGAGCCAGGGTTTTAAGCACTCTCTGACTGACCTCAAGTCCCAGGCTATATTCAGGCTGTTGTTGTGAGATGCAAGTGAGAAAATGGGAGTGAATGTGCTCCATGAAGGGTAAGAAGTGTGAGACGCATGTAAGGGATTATTCGTAGCACGGAAGACAGCCAAGAGGTGACCTGCACAGAAATGAGGAGAGAGAGAGGCTGCTAAGCTGACTGCCTTCCATATTTTCACCTACTCTTCGGTTGCTTCTTCTCTGCTGGAGTATCTCTTACCTGGAATGTTTCAGTGGCTGGAATCTGGGGATAGGCTTAGCTGTTGCTTAGAAAAGTGTTGAGGGGCAGTGAGGTGGGGGGAGGTCTAGAGATACACACTGTGGTGGGAATTCCACTGAACTGAGAGTTGGGAGGTCTGGAAAAATGGGGGTAATAATGTCTTTCTTCCATGTTTTGAAAAGCCACTATCAGGATCACGGAAGATCATCAATATGGAAGCACTACGCCATCTCTAGAGTGATATAAAATTATAAAATGTGATTTGTTTGTGTTGAGGTTGCATGTTACGTAACCTCATGTGAGACTCCGTGAGCAGGGTTGAAACATCTGGTGTAGGTTAAAGTTGCTTTCTGTTGCTGGTTTTTCTATCTATCTTTACAATCTGTTGTCATCCAGCCAGGGGTGTCTGAGTGTAGACACTGTCATTTCCTGCATCAACCTTATCTGGGGCTAATTGTATAAAGGAACCATAGAGTTAGAAGGACCCCAAAGAACATGCACTCTAAGCCCTTCACTTTATGGATGAGTACACGGAACTCACCAGGGAGAAGTGCAGTGACTGTAGCTGGCCTGTGGCATCAGGAGGGTTGACGGTGTCATCCTCATCATTTACCTTCAGATCGCTTCCTGTTAAAACTGTTGTTCCCAGTCCTCTCATTCTTTGGGCGGCTCCATATACCTTATCAGGTGGATGACCATCATGTGCCATTTGCCTGTGGTGGTTAACATTCTCTGTTTTCCCTCTGTCCCCTAGGACAATTCAGCAGTGGCTGGCAAGGGTCCAGTCGCTTCTCTACTGCAATGAGAACGGGTTTTGGGGAAGCTTCCTGGAGAGCCAGCGGAGCTGCGTGTGCCACGGGAGCACAACGCTTTGCCAGCGCCCCATCCCCTGCATCATAGGTGGGAACAACAGCTGTGCCATGTGCAGCCTGGCCAACATCTCCCTCTGCGGCTCCTGCAACAAGGGCTATAAGCTGTACCGAGGCCGCTGCGAACCCCAGAATGTGGACTCGGAGCGGAGCGAGCAGTTCATCAGCTTCGAGACCGACCTGGACTTCCAGGACCTGGAGTTGAAGTACCTGCTGCAGAAGATGGACTCGCGCCTCTACGTCCACACCACCTTCGTCAGCAACGAAATCCGCCTTGACACCTTCTTTGACCCGCGGTGGCGCAAGCGCATGTCCCTCACTCTCAAAAGCAACAAGAACCGCATGGACTTCATCCACATGGTGATCGGCATGTCCATGCGCATCTGCCAGATGCGAAACAGCAGCCTGGACCCCATGTTCTTTGTCTACGTGAACCCCTTCAGCGGGAGCCACTCGGAGGGCTGGAACATGCCTTTTGGGGAATTTGGCTACCCGCGCTGGGAGAAGATCCGTCTCCAAAACAGCCAGTGCTACAACTGGACTCTCCTGCTGGGCAATCGGTGGAAAACGTTTTTCGAGACGGTCCACATCTACCTACGCAGTCGGACTCGGCTAACCACCGTCCTGCGGAATGAGACCGGCCAGGGCCCGGTGGACCTGTCCGACCCCAACAAGAGGCAGTTCTACATCAAGATCTCGGACGTGCAGGTGTTCGGCTACAGCCTGAGGTTCAACGCCGACCTCCTCCGCAGCGCGGTGCAGCAGGTCAACCAGTCCTACACGCAGGGGGGCCAGTTCTACTCCTCTTCGTCCGTGATGCTCCTCTTGTTGGATATTCGGGACCGAATTAATCGCCTGGCCCCTCCCGTGGCCCCGGGGAAACCCCAGCTGGACTTGTTCTCCTGTATGCTGAAGCACCGCCTGAAACTGACCAACAGCGAGATCATCAGGGTGAACCACGCCTTGGACCTCTACAACACGGAGATCCTCAAACAGTCGGACCAGATGACGGCCAAGCTCTGTTAACCTGGGACTCCTGGCCACGGACTTTCCCTTTTGTTGTACAAACAGAACAGGACGAGACAAATCAAAATAAATAAAAAATTTGTAAAATGTAATTACTATTCAAAGAGAAGGAGGAAAATCTTCACGCGTTGGAAACTAAAAACGTTCTAGCAACTGTATAAAACCGTGGGGCATGTTTGTTATGTCTATCCTATGTCATGAAGAAGGGTCTCAGCCTTTTGAGGAGCTTGGAGGAGTTGCTTCTTAGACCTCAGGTTCTGTGTGGAGGGGGAGGAGGGGAGAGCATATGCAATGAACTGTAAAGGTCTCTGCTGTGCAGGTGCTAAGATGAAACACTAAAGAGAGAGAGAGATATGTAATGTACAACCGACACTGCCATGTTTCCTTGTGGGAGGAAATGGACATAGATAAAGAAGATATTTCTTCGGTTATGATTTCTCCCCTTTATGCTCAATTCTTTGTGGTTCTTTTGACTCATTTTCCACACAAGGGTGGGGATGCAATGGTGGGGCTATCTCACCCCCCTAGCTTCTTTCATGCTGAATAAACTGAAGCTCCTAGAAGCTGGACAGCAGATGGGATTGGGGAGAGAGGCGTAATCACATGGGGTTAAAAACAATAGCAACCTTAGACATCAATGGTCGAACTCCTCGATTTCATTTGGGAAATAGACTCAGAGAGAAAAGCATGCCCCTGGCTACCCACAGCTACTACCTGAGCAGAGACCCGGGTTCCTGGGTATCCTGCACCCCTCCCTGCCCCCTGTCCCCGACCAAATCATGCTGCCATGTTCAGGTTTTCTCCTCATAGCAAACTGCAAAGGGACACAGTGTATTTCAGCCTCAGGTTTTTTTGATAGTTTTTGTTTTCTTTTAATCAAGAAACTCCTTTCTCCAAAAAGAAATGATGTCAGATTTCCTAGAAATGCTCCATATATTAAATTTTAATTTGAATAAAAATCAATAACCAAAATAAAATAGGGTAGGTTTAAATAGTGCATTGGTCTGCCAAACTGACTTCCCCAAGGAAGTATGTAAAAAATTATTTTTTGATTAACTCAGAGCACACACACATACATAAAATAACACTGCCATTTCTTTGGCATCTATGAAAGCTGAGAAACCTCATGTGGGACTTGGGGGTCAAAGTGAAAGGAGAGACTCAAGAAGGAAAATTATTTCAAAGCACACCTGTAGAGGATTCGGGTAGATGCCACTCCATCGCCAGGAATGCTGTGTTTATCTTTTTGCTAAGGTGGCACTTGCTGGAGGTACTTCTGAGCATCTGGATCTTCATTTCTGTATTGGCAACAAAACCGAATCACACATTTAGCTGGAAGAGAAGGTAGAACACCTGGGGTCTAAACTTCTGCCCAGTGCAAATATCCTCTTTACCATCTTAGGGAGATGACTGCGGTTGGCTGGCTGGGCCATTTCAGGGACAGGAAGCTATTTAGCTCTATCATCCACATTCTGTATTAGTGTGTTACTGATTCCTATATTACTGAAGGGGAGCAATAGTGCACATGTCAGGTGTATTACAAAAAATCGATTAGATAGACCTCCCACAACTTGATCAGCTTTTGCGTACCTTCCACCCACTGGTTCCAGTTCAGGAATGAGCATTTCTCTCTCTCACAGTAATGCTATCCGAGATAAAATAGAAAGGCCTACCTCAGGGGTTACTGGAGTGTAGGATAATGTGACCCAAAGAGACCACCATTCCCAATACAATTTATTTTAAGATAAAAGAAGGAGAGGACTGCAGTGCATAAGAGGTAGGCAATTACCTAGTTCATTTGTGTGTCAAGGGGGTGTTGATTTCATAGGGGTAGAGTCCAACTTTAATGTTCCAGTTTTCTTAGTACGTATGTTTAAACTAGTTTTAACATACGCATATGTTTAAACCAGTGTTAACACGTAACATGCACTTCACATTAATACAGTTTCTTGGACCTCAGATTTTGAAAGGATTCACTGTTCATATAGGTTGGAAATTCTTTGTTCCAGATAGCAGCAGCTAGTCAGCAAGCACAAGATTTTGCAGGTCAGTAAATCATGAAACATGTTTTCAACACCTAGTACACAAATGGGGCATGTCAGAAAAATAAAAGATTTGTAAGGAAATTGTTCATGCTTTTGTGTCACTCACAAACTAATGAAAAAGACAGACATAGGACCAATCAAAAATAATAATTACAGTACACCATGTTGAGTGCTGTTGTGAGACAGGCACACAGAGAAGAGCCCTAAGGAAGTGATTAACTCTGTTCATAGGGTTGGTAAAGGCATGTATTCCATGGGCCCATTCATTCTGAGTGTTGACAGTGGATAGGAGGTGTGCCAATAGCAAGGAACAGAGAGTGCAAAAGCACAAAGGTATAAATATGCATAGTATACTTCAGGGTCAGTTAAAACAATAGCTATAGAAAGGTATCATTTGAAAGGGTAAGCCTACCAAGGACAGTGAGGGTTTTGACTCTATATCAGAAGTTGAAATAATCATCCATAATCTTTACGAGCTGAAGAATGAACCTGATCATCCCTCAGTTGCCTCTCTTCCTTCTCCCCTTTCGTCTCTACCTTCCAAAGACTCAAAATCTAATAACCCCTCTATTTGCACAGCACTTTTCGGATTACTAGGCAATCTTCATATGCACTGTGCTGCCTAATCTTTATTACAGTTCAGTTAAGGCCTTCAACTTGAGTTCTTCCCCTAGACTTCACCAGCTGTGTGTGTGTGTGTGTGTGTGTGTGTGTGTGTGTGTGTGTGTGAGAAAGGCTTCCTCTCTTCACCTTGAAAATACTAACTGCACTTCCTATTACAAAGATAATACATTGGAAAGGTCAGGGAAATAGAGAAATTTTCCAGGAGAGAGAGAGATTCAGACATCAAAATATTTATTCAAAGGTGAAATGAAAATGCTATAAAAGGATACAAAGTTCTGTGGATTTCTGAATGTCTCCTGTTTTATTCTGACCCTTTCAGCTAACCAAGCCCCGCTGAACCTGCTGGGAGGAAGAAAAGCCTGAAGCCTTCAAGTGAGATTTTAATTCAATTAATGTCTTACCAATTTGATGCAGCAACCAAGGACCTGTGGTGTCTGATTAATATGCTGATGCTAAGGCAAAAGACTGAACAGAATGCCCATTTGGATAAGGCCTGGCAGCAAAGCGTGGCATTGCCATGGAAACCCTAGAAGGCCATTAATTAGCTATCAAACAAAATCATTGGAAAATTCTGGACCCTGGCATATCTACTCCCTTCAAAGAGGAGGCCAGGAAGAGGTCACACTAGCAGCAAGGCTCCCTTCAGTGATTAACATCATAGTAGCAAAGAGACTACATGGCACCAAGTGGGAGAAAAATTGGGAAGTAAAACAAATAGGCACAATAGAAGGAAAGAGGCTTTGGGTTGTCCAAGTCCAAGGATAAAATTTTAAATATGGTGTCTCTTGTTAGGTTGTCTATGCTGACAAAATTATCTCAATGACATTTTCTCCTATTCTCTTTTCTGTGGAAAGAAAGAAGAATATGGGTCCACTAGATGGTGATAAATGATTGGGGGAAGAGATCATAGAGTGAATGAGTGAGAAGTGATTAATCTCTGAAATAATAGATAAAACTTGTAAAACGTTCAAATTAATAGGGGAAAGGTTTATAAATGAAAAGAAAGGAGAGAAGAAAAACTTATTAAAATAGTTGGACACAGACATAACAACTCACCACACAGATAATCACAACAAATGTAATTGGAGAAAACTGGCCATTAAAAGGACAGAGGTAGTCTGCCTGCACATTATACATTTTAAAAACAGGGAAAAAAAAGGTTGAAAGTAAAAGGGTGGATAAGGACATACTAGATAAATATGAACAAAAAGGAAGTTGAGATAGCACTGTTAGCATTAGTCAAAATAGACTTTAAGGCAAAATGCATTATTAGGTTTAAGGATGACCAATTTACCAGGGAAAACGGAGAAGGGAGTGGACACATACAGCCTAGACTTGAAGGGCTAGAAAGGTCGTTAAAGATTTGTAAATCTTCAATCTTCAGAGATGAGGAGTTACGCCCGAAGTTATTCTACAAGTTTGAACACTGAGCATGAATTTAGTTCCCTTCACACTGTCACAAACTTATTTTGGCATAGATCACATATCAAGTTAATGTAAGTTACGTAGATTCCTGCCCTCAGGAAAGGCAGTTTTTAACATACGGATAAATATCTTTGTGGTAGTTATTTTCACTTTAATAAAATCCAACATACATGAAATCCAAAACACTTTCAGCAGATATACTCTTTGTAAGTACTAGTAAAAAGAAAGATATTTCTAGGTTGGAAAGTAATGTGCTTGGATGAAGGAAGGGCAGAAATGCATTGCTAAGTATTGCATCACCGGTAGTCACGGAGCCTAGTCCATGAACCTGGTACAGTGGTACGTGAAGTTTGAAGGACAGAGTGCTGCCTCAGTTCACGTACTACAACACAATGCCACAGACAACAAACATTTATTTCTCACCTTTCTGGAGGGTGGAAGTTCAAGGTGAAGGTGGCAGCAGATTTGGCGTCTGGTGAGAATCCATTTCCTCCTTCACAGCGGGCCATCTCTCCACTGTGTCCTCCTATTGCAGACCTTGGGTCTGTTCTATACGGGCACAAATCTCATTTGTTAGGTCTCTACCCTCAAGACCTACTCACGTTTCTGCCTCTTCTAATGCCATCATCGCCTTGGGGCCTAGGATATCAACATATTTAGGGGGAATGCAAACATTCTGTCTACAACAGTGTTAATTTAGTAAAATAAAAGCCTCTGTGAAGTAGTTTGGAATGAACAAATGAGTTTCATCAGTCACAGGTTGAGTTGCTCTCTGAGGTGAGTAGCTGACCTCTACTCCCAAACTTACTTTCTTGGTAGGTCACCACCAAAACTCACTGGCTCCCTCCAAGGGCCAGTGTTTCCCTAAGAGTGAACAAGGAGCCTCTTCCCAGTCAAGGTTTCACACTTCTAAATGGAGTCATTTACCCCAAGAAGAAAATGGCTTTGATAAACTTTTTTTTTTTTTCAAAAGCTTCTGAGCTGAAGATAAGGAGGAAGGTCTAAATTTTCATATCGATGTCAGCAGGATGCCTGCGCTCTCCCTGCTGAGTGATCTCTGCAAGCCTTACCGGGGACTGAGCACGGTCTGACGATGCCAAGGGCTTGCATGAGTGAGGGGGCTGTAATGTTTTTGTGGATCAGAGGATGATTGTCAACACTGCCAAGGGGTTGTTAGTGATAGGGTATCAATTGTATAATATGGTATTATAAATGAATAATTATATCACCTAATATTTTGTTAGTGTGCAAAAAGAGGCTGAGTTTAAACACCTAGAGCCAGGAGCTGGGTCTTTCTGAATTACTAGCACCTGCAGAAGCAGGATTAGATCTCACATTTCCCAGTTCCCAGGCTAGTGATTTAACCAATTCATTCAACATGATTCCTGGCATAAAGAATACTGGCAGCATAGTGCTCGGGCTAAGGGCACAGCCCTGGAGCTCATTTACCCTCTACCTGCGCAATGACTGAGACAGTTAACCTCTCTGGGCATCAATTTCTTCTGTAAAAATGAGCTTCTTAATAGGTCCTGTCTAATAAGGTTGTCATGAGAATTAAGTCTATTTAAAGAGCTTAGAACAGTGATTGGTATACTGAACGTTTATCTTCGTTAAATAAATTACATAAATAAAAATACACTTTAGGTAATATGTAAATTAATAATCCTAATCACAATAGCTAAAAAATCAATTGACCTCATTTTGCAGGCCAAACAGTACGTTCAGAGCTTGATTTAACTTCATGGCAACCCAATGGGGTGGGCCTAATTACCACCTCAGTTTTACACAGGAAGAAACGGAAATAATTTGTCTGTGGCCACATAGCTAATGATGAAATTTCAATTTGTAAGTCTCCAAAATCAGGTCTCCTAACTATGCCACACATTTTCTCTAATTAGAGCAAATAAGTGGTCTAAAAAAGTTATCTATAAGAACACCCCAAACCTTAAGAGTCACCTGGCACCACTCTCAACATATAGTCATTAAATTACTTTATGAGCCAGAGTCGAGGGCATCTAGATAGCGGTAAGTTAATCACAGAGCTTCGGCAGGCATCTGGGAGGAATGGGCAGTCTGAGACAGATTTAACTCTAAAAAGGGCAGGATCAGGCCCAGAGCCCAGATACACTTTGTACATGTATAAAACACCTTCTCAAACACTCCGGGGAGCCCACTGGCTCTAGGTAGGGCCACAGACTCTTCAGACAAAGTGTTACTGGCTCTTCTCCGGCAGTGAAACGGGCAGGTGGGGAGCAGGAGTTGGAACCCCTAGCCTGTTCCTCAAAGCTGTCTTACAAAGAGGAAGCCTTTGATCTCCAGCCTGATCCATCCCCTCATTTCAACATCGTGGGTGGAACTCGAACCAGTCTGATCCAAGGCTCCTGAAAGCCCATCCCAGGCCCATCTGGGGCAGCCTCACACCACTGAAGGGAATCTTTAGAATGAATGGGAGGAGGGAGAGTGACTTCAATAAATGAAGGGTGGGGCTCTGTGAAGACATCTTCATTGTTCCTAGTTCAGTTTCCTGCTATGATGGACTTTCTCAAACTATTTGCCTCTTCCTTACCCCAGAAGTCCCAGAATTCTCCAGTCCGGAATTCTCATCCATAAGATGTAAAGTTATTTTCTTTCTCTTACAGTGGCACGGGGACTTCACTGGCAGAAAGGCAGAATGAATAAACTATGTAATTAAAAGATATTAAATGTTTACAAAAATATCACTTCTTTCTGTTTTTTCTCAAGCGATGTCTATGGAAAGGGGACTATAAATGTCAATCTCTTCCTCTAACCCTGTAAGGCCACCCAGGTCTTAGGAAATGGGACTCAACATACAGTTACTGAAAGGGAAAAAGTATGCAATGTATACTGCGCCCCTGATAGTCCCAGGTGCTTAACATGTATCTAACTCAATCCTCATAAATCCCTAAGAAAAAGTTATTATATACATCAAACCGGGGCACCAAAAAGATCAGGCAACTTCAGATCAGCCTCACAATGTATTTATCTAGCTCGAAACAAAGTGGTAAGATGAAGGGATGAGGTCACTAGCAGCATGAGGTCTAGGGCGGGAAGAGGTTCAGTTCTTGTCTCCCTTTACAAACCCCACGACCTTGGAAAGTTATTTAACCCCCGTGTACCTCAGATTCATCACCTGTCACGTGGGGAGAAAATAACTGCTACTTCACTGGGTTGTCATGAGGGAGTTTCTTTGGCCATATTTTCACCTTTACATCGGTTAGTGCAGGTAAGGCCTGCCTAGCACCCCCTGCTGCACAGTAAGCTCTCAGTAAAAGTTAGCTTTCATTCTTCCTGTGGGCCAGACGTGGCTCAAGACCGGTGATTGGGTTCCCCTGTTGCACGTGTGCCTTCTCTGGAATCATCAACAGCACAGGAACTGAGTGGAAGGGTTAGGCAAATCTCCACCTTCCAAAAGTTCACAGGCGACTAATGACAACACATGCATTTAAAACCCAAAAGAGGGGTAGCATACAATCCACAAAGATATTGTTGTTTAATGGTAAAAATAGAATTAGGGAAAAGGAGAATGAAAGGCTGAGTTTGTAAGAGGAGTAATGACAAGAAGCAGCTCCAAGTCACTGTTCCCTGCGTCCTCTCTGACAAAGCCTGGTACAGCCTCACCCCATTTCCAGGCAAGCAGAGATATTGCTTAGCAACCAGCCCAGACCAGCAGAGTGAGCTCAGCGCTCCCTGGTGCATTAAAGGCTGCTACTGCTGTCCTGAAAGAGACCAAACTTTCACTTAAAAACACATCTATAGCACAGGGGATACCTGCAAATGGGAAGTACCTGGGAGGAGAGTCTCTTCTGCAAGGTTAGGTTGAGCAGAAGACAGACAAAGGGGAAAATACTCGGTCTAAATTAGTGAAAAAATATAGAGATTATTTTCCATATCTTTCAAACATTGCAGAGACTTGATGTGCTACGAATGATCTGCCAAGCTAAGGACTTGGTGAGTGTGCTTCATTGAATGTTGATGTGGCAATTAAGGCCAGCAGGACATGCCTGGTTTCCAATTTGTGTAGAACACCTCCCCCAACAGCTGCAGTCACTTGATTACCACCCACAAGTTTAGTGTCAAAGCCAGAGCTGGAGAAAATACTTTTCTTAGTCAGAGAGATTGAAGGTGTTAAGAGTCCAACTCTGTATTCATTCGTTCAACAAATATTTTTTGAAGTTTGCAGACCGAAGGGGGAAGACAGGCATTGATTTTTAAGTGTGACATGTGTTCAGGAGGGAGGAGTGTAAGATGCTATGAAAGTCTGTCACATCGGCCTCTAACCTGGATTGGACAAGAATAGAGCAAAGTCATGGGAACCCACCATGTGCCCAGGAACTGATCTACTTCAGAGGATTTGTCTCACATTAAGTTCTGGTCATCCTGTTGACGATTCAAGAAATCCATCCAGCCATCTCTTTAGAACAGTGATTAAGGGTACAAACTCTGGAGTCAGCTCCCTTAGAGGGTGAACCCTGGCCTATATCCAGACTTAGCTGTGTGACCTTTAATAAGTTAGTTCATCTCTCTGAGCCTGGTTTCATCATCCTTATGTGAAGATATTACTCAGATGAGTAATATCATGGGGGTTGTTGTGAAGATTAAAAAAAAAAGACTTAATGCAGAGAAAATACCTAAAATTGAAACTTTCACAGTGTAAGAGTACAATAAATATTTATTCTACTCCACTCTTCCTCTGAAAGTGCATTATCTAACATTTTTGGTTTGGATCCTTAAGATGGCTTCCTAAGATTGGAAGATTAAAGGAGATTATGCATATAAAGCACCAGGTACATAGTAAACACAAGCTATTATTGTCAATTATTATCATTAATGAAGCAGAATATCCTGGTTGAGATTTAGTTGTCTTATTTTCTTGAATACAGGCTCATCGTACATAAATGAGAAGTAACCATCCATTATGACTGTCCTTTCTGTGTCTTCATGTATACCACACACAAAAGGCAGGATTTGCCCTCCAAGGGCTCTTCTCAACCCTTGAGCAAGGCCAGCAGCCCCTTCAGCTTCAGAGGCTATGCTGCAGAGGAGTCCATTGGGGAGATTAGGAGAATGGCCACTTTGTACCCCTCCTGGGTTTTGTTCTTAAAAAAAGGAAGAAGAAAGAGGAGGAGGAGGGAGAAAGGAGGAGGGACAGGAAGAAGAAAAAGAAGGAAGGAAGAAAGAGAGAAAGAAAGAAAGAAAGACAACTA